>JAVDBV010003644.1:0-11305 GCA_032619315.1 Piper longum | reverse complement strand
TTCGGACCCTGCAACTATAACACACGTTAGTGCCGATGAGTTGTTTCACCACTCAGATAGCCTCAAACCACCCGTCACGGACCCGGATGTACTAGGAACAACCATCAAACCCTAGTACCCGGTGTGTCCATCGTCTAAGGCTGTAACAGTAGGCTTCTCCAACGGGGTGGTGAGGCACGGGTCGACAAAGGGATGTGCAGGCTACAATCTTGGCATCTGGGCTTGGTTTGCAATGGTGTTGGTTGGCTGGTGGCAAGCCCCAAAGTCGGCTTCTTTCACCTATTTCATGCTCTAGTCGGGGTCATTCATGGTGAAATTCTGGAGACCTCGAAATTCTCCTACAGTGGATCTCGACTGGGTTGTGTTGGCAGTGTTGAGGAGAGTCTAATGGAAGCGGCAGCATGGCCGGTGATGACCTGGGTTGGTAGGACGGAGGCCAGAAAGAGGGCTGCTTGATGATGCTTCACAACTCTCACCAGCACCTTCTCAAAGCTTTTCCGGTGACGGCAGGCTTCTCCAATGGGGTTGTATCAAGGACACTCCAACCTCTAATCTAGTGGACTTGGAGGTCGTTGAAGATGGATCTCTTGTGAGGGGCTCCTCCCCTTCCTTCCTCCTCCCTGCTTCTTCTTCTTCCTTTCTTCTTTTCTTAGCAGCAACATCCAGGCCCCCGTGTTGCCATCATAGCTATGAGTTTATATAGAGTTTTCAAACTCTTATCTTCCCAAGTTAGGTCTGTATTTCATGACCTAAAATCTTCACCGATTCTTTTCTTATCTTCTTTTTCTTCTTATCTCTTCCCCATGTTAGGGAAACCACCATGACTCAATATAAAATTCATCTGAGCGTAGGAGAAGGATGTAGATATAAGTTATCAGACCCCAAAGATGAGTAAACTTGTTTATGTTTGTATCCGCTCATATTTCTATTAGTGAAAGATGATAAATATTAAAAATAACTAATTTTTAGAGTCATAAAATTGTACTGATTGGAAAGTTAGTACTTGTTAACCACGAAATGGGTATCATATGGGTAAAAAAAAAAAAGTCACCAACGGACATTGAAAAATAGTCACGAAAATGCACCAAAAAGGTTGTCACTAAAGGGTAGAATTTCACATTTAGGGTATAGTAATAGATATATACTAATAGATAGATAGATAATAGATTATATAAAATCTCAAGAAAATTTTTATCACATTTTTTTATTATAATATAAAAATGTATTGTAATAGACGTTTCCATTAATAGAAAAAACGATTAAAAATAACAAAATCTAGAATTGGAGAGTTATACCCATTAGAAATGTTGTACCTATTAACTACAAAAAATTAGAATCAATGGACACAAAAGAATTGTAACTAAAGGACTCCGAAAAGATATTCACGAAAAGACAACGAAAGTGGTCACCAAAAAATACAATTTCACATGGCGTATATAGTAATAATAGATAATATATTGATTATAGATAGATACATAATAAATAATAGATAATAAGTTAAATGCCTTTAACGACAATTTTAATAAAAAATACTTAATTGGTCCTATCAACTATAAACATCTCAATATTGATTGGATCTTACAATAAATATATATTATAAAACTTTACAACTAATTAATTTTCCATAATTATATAAAACTTTTTTGTATTAACTAGTGTCACTATGAGTTACAAGGAGATTTAGTCATCTATCAAAATCATACCGGCTTATATTTTCAAATGAGATAAAATATTTTTTCCATCATCCAACCATGACTCATATTTACTGGAGTTGACACCAAAAATATTATCCCCACCAGCTAACGCTGATGTTTCATAATTAAACTTACAGTCAAATTCTAATTAATTATTATCCTATTAAATCCTAATTTACCAAAATCTTTATCTAAGGTCTAAAATAACTCTACAAAATATATCTTATCTACTAATAAAATAGGAACTAAATACCAACATCAAATTAAAGGTAAGAGGTTTAATTAATCAAAGTACAATAAAAAAAAGAATGAATCAAATTATTATAATTTATCTTATCATTTAATTAGGATTTATATTTAAAATCAAAATCAATTAGAATTTTTCAATGAGATATCAAAATATCATACAATATCTCATTATTTTACGAGTTTATTTATAAAACTAAAATTTATATGTAATATAAGTAGCATATAGCACGATATCTTCTCTAACCAGCTAAAGACTTGTGCGATGTGCTAGGTATATTTAAAAATTATTAATAATAAGTATTTAAATTATACAAAAATAATTTTAAAAATAATAAATATTTATTTATTTTTAGCAAAAATACAAGTTGTATAAAAATATTAAAAGTAATTTTAATTTTTATAAGTAAAGATTTTAATAACTAAATAGAATTTATTTTTAAATGATTTTTAATTCAAATAGAATTATAATCGTGTTTTAATAATAAATAAAAATATAAAATTAAAAAATATATAAAATAATAAAAATCTAAATTAAGTATATATTATTAAATAATAATTTTTAATTTGATAGCATAATCATAAATATATTAAAATATATTAATATTTTTTATTCCAGATTTAGGTAGAATTTTAGTCAATCACTCTCTTACTAAATAATAATAATGATAACTTCGCCATTCCTTTCCTTCCCTTCCTTGCAAGTCCCTCCCCTCCGATGCCCCTCTCGATCTGCGTCGAATTTCCTCCGATCCAATTTCCTGCAAGGTAGATCTCTTCTGCTTTCCGATCTTCGAATTCTCTTAACCCAACTTCGTTTAAAAGCAATTCTCGCTAACCAGTCAACCACGTCAATCTCCGGCGACCGAGCAGCACCACCGACGGCGGGATAGGAAGACAAAAAAAAAAAGAAAACAGGTGAGATTCTGATTCCTTTCCGAAATTGGTTGGGTCTTTCATTCTTGCAACCTCGATCGGTTGGGTGTTTCATTCTTACTGGAAATCTTTTTTATGCAAGCAGCCTTGTGTTACTTATGTTCTGTTTGTATATTGGTTGATCTGGTTTTGGTTTTGTTCATGCAAGGTGAGATTTGAAAACCCGAGTAGCCATGTTTACCAGACTTTTTGGTAAGCCAAAGCAGGAAACCAATCCTTTGGCGACTTTGGACAAGTTGAATGAGGTATTCTTTTTGTGGGTTTGGTTTAATTGTGATTGTATAGATTGGTATTGTTTTTACTGGTGGTTTTTTTTTTGTTGTGTGGATTTTTACTTCTATGTAGACGCTTGAGATGCTTGAAAAGAAGGAGAAAGTCCTTCTTAAAAAAGCGGCTGCCGAAGTAGAGAGGGCCAAAGAGTACTCAAGAGCAAAAAACAAAAGAGGTATCCTTTTTTCTTTGTGCCTTTTGGAATTGGAGTGTTTCTATGGATGCCCATTGAAATGATTTGGTGTCGTGAATAGCAAAAATTTCTATTTGCCTCAGCTCTTGTTCAATCAGTGCATAAAGCTAAAGTGGTATTTAATGTGCATTTTGGAATTTGAGTATTTGGTTTTAATTGCTGGTCTACCTTAAATTTTCACTGAAAAAGTTGACAATTTTAATCTATTCTTTGGCTGTACAGCATCGAGGATATGGAATCTGCATTTTTAGAATTTGAATATTTGGTTATAATTTCTTCCATTAAATAAATCTTGTTGCAATTAATGAAAATTTTAATCTTTTTCACTCGAGTATAGCGTCAAGAATGGTGAAATTTCTTCTGGCCTCAGTAACTAATTGTACCTTTAGGCTGTTAGTGATCATAAAGCAAAAAAAATTACGCGTATTTTTTTAATTTAGTATATGGTTTTAATTACTGCCATAATTTGAATTTTTTGAAAAAAATTGGATATATTAATTTATTCTTTGGGCATATAGTACCGAGGATATTGGACAAATGATCCCTTAGTATTTTGGTGAGCATAGAGCAAATGTTCTATTATGTATTTTTGAATTTGAATTTTAGTTGTTCCCATAAAAGAATTTAAAATTTTAATCTCTCTATTTTTCTTGTTTTTAGAATCCATGAGCATGAAATATATATTGGCATTTTTTAAGCTATTAATGAGGCATCAATTGATATTTTGTTATGTTTTTTCATGTCTCTTTAAAGCTGCCATACAATGTCTTAAGAGAAAGAAACTGTACGAGCAGCAAGTTGAGCAGCTTGGAAATTTTCAGCTGCGAATCCATGATCAGGTAATATCCGACTTTATCAAGTTCATTGGAATTGATGTTAAAACAGTCAATTGGTTGAGTTTTCTGTTTTTCTTTTTGTTTTCTTGTGATTCAATTGTTAATAATTGTCATATTCTCTTCTATTCTCTTAGATGATACTGTTGGAAGGTGCAAAGGCTACAACAGAAACTGTAGATGCGTTGAGAACAGGAGCTTCTGCCATGAAAGCAATGCAGAAGGCAACGTAAGTAGCTACTATTATTATTATTGTTTGTGGGGACGTTATTACTGTTTCCTGTTACAGATTTCTATGAATGTCAGTCTAATTGTGGCATTTCAAATATGGTATATGTTAAATTCACTTAGAATTGTCTGAGTTAGACGGGACTATTTAAGGTGGAATTTTATT
Source organism: Piper longum (assembly GCA_032619315.1). Taxonomy (NCBI): domain Eukaryota; kingdom Viridiplantae; phylum Streptophyta; class Magnoliopsida; order Piperales; family Piperaceae; genus Piper; species Piper longum. Next base: position 6,739 of record JAVDBV010003644.1, on the reverse strand, counting down.
TTAACGAGATTTGAGGGAGCTGAAAATATGGTTGGATAGTAAATTGATGAACTTAAAATTGTTGCACCATTTTGTATGTTTCTTTCTCTTGGCTGTGGGTTTACGTTGGTGATATCGTGACTTTTGTTCAGAGTAAAGAAATAGTAGCTTCTATATTTAAGAAGTTGCAGCACTTCCCTTTGGATTATGATTTGCAGTTCTGATAGAATACTTCTGATTTTTCTTAGCATAATCTCATTACATCAGCTAATTGTATTTCAGGACTATTCTAGTAAGTTTGATTACAATTCAATTTGAGTTGTATGCTTAGTAGTTCATTGTGTATTATGTTTTGAACATGTTATTTTTTTGTTTAAAAATTCCTGTGAATCTATATTTGATATTGGGCAAGTTACAGTTTTCCAAGTGTTTAGAAATCAATATTACCATATTTGTCTTGTTTAGGAGACAAATAAAGATGTGGGTGGATTCTGTGGAAGGATATGAATGCTTTCCATTTGAGCACTCCCCCAGTTTTTAGGGTTTAAATGGAGTTGATGATTGTCATACCTTAGCTTTGTTTTCGGATAATTGCTTCTATATATAATTATAAGAAGAAATTTCTTTTATAGGCATGAGAATGCGTAGGTAACTACCAAAAAAAAACAGTGTGGTTGTGTTGTTGCCAAAGCCTTTTTGGTATTTGCTGTAATAGAAGCAGCACCTCGTAAAATATATTAAAAGATGGTGTCTTTTGTTGTTCACGAGATAAATCCGAAATTTCAATGTGATCTTTTCCTTTGATGCATTCTAGTTGTCTTTTACTTCTGTCAGATTGCCTGTGCTTTGTTTTGTTTTTTTTACTATGTAAAGTGCTTGCAGTATTTTTTCATCTTATTGTGTGCTCTTCATGTCATATCTTCTGTAGGAACATTGATGATGTGGATAAGACAATGGATGAGATCAATGAGCAAACCGAGAACATGAAGCAGATCCAGGAAGCACTATCGGCTCCCATTGGTGCTGCAGCGGATTTTGATGAGGTGTTTGTCGCTTACGCTTATTTGGCATTTTCCATTGTGCACTGTTGTTTCCAAGTAAGGATTTTCTTTTTCCCTTCCAGGATGAGCTTGAAGCTGAGCTGGAGGAATTGGAAGGAGCCGAATTGGAGGAACAGCTTCTGCAGCCTGCTACCACCGCCCCGGCTACTGTACCATACGTCCCAGCTGGTAGACAACCCACACGGCCTGCAGCCCAAAAGAACAAAGAGGAGGAAGATGAACTTGCAGCATTGCAGGCTGAAATGGCTCTCTAATCTGGTGAGCCTACATGGCATGGTTTGAGGCTGCTCTGATGTAGTTCTATGGCAGCTCTGGTATAAAGGTCATGTAGAGATTACTAGTGATCTTGGCTTCTGATGCTCCCTTTTTTTTCAAATATTACACCACATTCTTAGTGTGTATTGGCGAAAATCGATTTGGCCCCGTTACAGCTGCGGTTGTTCCATTATATTTTATGTTGCCTTGTAATTTATGACAATGAACGCTTTTAGGATGACATAAATACATCCTGGAGAGACCCTTCTATGTGCAAAGCTTACTGCCACATCTAACAATTTACTATCTGCAAACCCAATGATGAGTGTCGAGCAACAACCTTGCAGATAAATCCAACAGGAAACGAAAATCCAAGCAGACATGCAAGACCAACAGTACTGTCAAGTACACATGTAAATTTTCTCATAAAACCCTGTCACAACTAAGCTAGCATAAAGATTTGAGGAGGGGTTCAACTATTTGAAGAGCGGATGTATGGACGTATGCTAAAATACAAGTTCAGGCGCAAAGCGGGGAAAAAATACAATAAAAATTTTAAATTATTATATTTTATCTTTTTATTGAATTTGGATTTATATTTAAAGTCAATCATAATTTATATTTAAATTATTAAATTGTTATAGTTTATTTCACTATTCAAAGAAAGTTTATATATAAAATTAAAACTTTTCTGTAATACAAGTCGTGCATGACATATATTACCCAGTTAAGTTATATTATATTATATTATATTTATTTATTTATTTATATATAATAGGAGACTTAATACTAGCCTCTGATTAAAAATAAGAGATTTAACCAATTAAAATAAAGTAAAAATTAAAAATTAAATTGTTATAATTTATCATATTATTTAATATGTTTACATCTAAGGTATTAAATGATTGTTTTATATATCATTATTATTTAATAAGAATTTATGTATGAAATTAAAATTCATCTATAGTATACATAATGTGTGATACAACATCTTGCCTAGTTAATTAATCTAATTTATTAAGGTCAATCGTAATATTTTTGTAAATTCAAGATATTCTTGCCAAATAGGTAAATTATTGGATAAAAAGGCATAATCGTAGATAGAGTTTAAAAAATTGAAAAATAATTAATTTCTTAATATACTTTGTTATGAATAATGATTAGATAAAATAGTCACGGATATAAGAATGATGGATGTGTATATATTACCCATAAAGCTTCAATTTTTTTATAAAAAATGAAACTAAACTTCGATTAAAGGCGATCATGCATTGGGTTTACTAATATACATGACAGCTTAATAGGTCAACATTAATCACAAGTTTTGAACTCATTTATAACATTCCTAAGCATTACCTATAAATAAAATATTGCGAAAATATATCATATATTTGTCATAAATCTAAAAAACATATAAACAATGTGAACTGTAAGTTGGTTATAGTCAAGCTCCAATTAATTGGATTTTAGAGCTAATTCTGAAATATTGGGAAGGATACTAATTTCTTTCGCAAACAAAATTACGGTCGTCTCCCAACATGAGCATAATCCAAAAAGGCTTCATGCTCCTATGGCGACGAATGGAGATAAAAGAGGACATGTTCGTTTATTCCAACACCCACTTCCAATTCCAAGTGCACTTTCTTTATGGAAACAAATCTACCAGTAGAAACTCGGATGCTCTGATAGAAAGCATAACTAAATCTTCCACAACGCCAAGACAACGAATATTATGATCTTCGTAAAAAGCTAAAGGAAATGAACAACACACTTTCTGATATTAGACAGGACGTGTGCCAACTTTTTAATGACACGTGGAAAGCTATGGAAAATCCTATGTTCTAACTTTTGCTTATTCTCTTCAACGACACAAGCGTTCCACTTGGGAATAAATAGTTAGTGATGCCCATGCATTAACCCTAGATATATCCGAATAAGTGTAAAGAAGGTATTAAGAACTTATATCATGTTTTGTTAATGAAAATAACAACTATAAAAGACACCTTTTAATGTATTTAATGATCCAACTCAGGTGAAACTGACAGGTATTGTAAGTTATTTCTTAAAAAATGATTAAGTTAAAAATTTATAGCTATTTTTTTATTAATATATTAGATTTTACCCTAATAAATATTAAATATAAATTATTTTTTTAGAGATTTAAATTGTTTTTAAGAGAAGTTATATGGAGGGGTATTTTTTTATAAATCATAGTCATCCTCTATACAAGGACTTTGTCATCATCTATTGTATCTTTAGCTCTAATACCATTGTTGGGCCATTTAAAATAGGTGTCATGGGTTTTTATTAATCCAAAAGTTATATTAAAGAATTAGACTTTTTTATTAACCTATATATAATTCACTGATATTATCTATGACCGATGTTATATAAACCTAGCAAAATTGACGTAGTTAAATTATCTTTTAAAATGGGTTAGCTCAAGTTAAAGAGCTCTTAATTTCATCCTTATAATTTTTGAAAATCTGGCTCACGCAAATCTTGCCGCTAAAGATAAGAAATAATTGTCTGTGGGCAATCAGATCCATTCTATAAGCTAAAATCTAGCCATTAAGGAACTATATTCGTTCATTGGTGCCCCCGTTGACCTTCGCTGGCAGCCTGGTCGACCTGGTGTTGGGTATCATCCATACTCAAGGCTTTTCGCGGGGTCTTCGGCCCTGAAAGTCAGAGAATATTGGTGGAACAGATGATGGTACATATAAATGTGTCCAATTAACAAATAAAAGAAGAAGTACCTGTTATTAGACGCGGGTAGACGAATCTCACCATCAGATTGTTATATAGGTGTTAAGGCACCCTTTAATCACATTTCTTTCTTAGTCTTCGGTCTGTTTAGATTGCGAGAAAGAAAACGAAAGTGAGAAAAGTGTATTTTTTTCACATTTTTGGCTGTTTGGTTAATCTATAAGAAAGCGTGAGAAATTTGCTTTTATTTTTTATCATGGGAAAAACCACATTAATATAGCCATTCTTCCACTAAAAATACAAGGAAATGAAAGAAAGTGAGTATGATGTTATAAATTTTCATTTCTTTCTAACCAAACACATGAAAAAAATGATAAGAAAATAGATTTTTTTTCTTTTTGATCTTTTCTTTTTCTTTCTAGCATCTACTTTCATTTATTTTCTTGCGAGCGAAACGATAAAATATTTATACCTCAAGTAATTTATACTTAGTGTCAAATGCCAATAAGCCAAGTAGGTCTCTTCATGTTCAAATTATTGCTAGAAGATTATCAACACCTTCCCGTGAAAAACAGGTTGATTTGAATGCAAATTGATAACATTTTTTTTTTTTACTTCCACCAAGGCCTTCTTAAGTTGTATATTTGGGTTTTAGTTATTATCAAGCGAAAAAATGTTTGTGTGAATGTGTCATAATTAAAAAAGGTCTATTTGTCTGGCACTGACTTCCACAATGTTTAGTAATACTAAAATTTTACTTTACATTTGATAATGCTAAGGTTAGCTAACGAGATGCACTGCTGCATTGAAGCTGTTTGATTCCTCGTCAAACATGAATTAACATATGTATCAAATTCTATTATTGAAAAAGGTTGAATCATATACTGGAATCAATTTGTGCACTGAATTATTCATTTAAATATTGGGAGCTGAAACAGTAAATAAACAAATAGAAGTGATGGTAATATTTTTCGATATAAAGCTAGAAGAAAATTTAAAAATTGATAGCCTAGCACAAGATTAACAGCCCATAAAAAATTACAAATTAAGTTCTTACAAAAATGAATAGTTTAATTGTCAGATTTACTGACAAAGTTTAACCCGATTGGACGAAATATATATTACTCACATAGCTGGGTCCACTGGCTCCATAAATTGGGTATATATGATAACTAGGGGATCTTCAAAACTTTGGTTTCTGAACTTCGACGACATTGTGTACGGTTTACGAGTCAGAAAGAATTATTAAGGAGATCACAAACATGCACATGACCTCAGTTCATGAAACACATTTGTACATGGGTGTTATTTTCTACAAACTTCACTTCAAGTTCGTACATCTCGGGTTATTAAAAATATTAGTAGCTAAAAGAAACATAATATTTCAGAATTCAAAAAAAATTGCAGGTACAAGTAATCAAGCTATCCAAATGACCAAAACAAGACAAAGAGAATGCAGAAAATAAATGACCCAAACCCATTTTCGAAAAAAAACAAGACATGCTATGGACACAACCCTTCGGTTCATTGTTGTATAATGCATCGACCTAGGGATCGGTCGAAACAATAAGGTAAGAATCAAATAAAATTGTTTGTAGTGATATAGATAGTACGTATGTGATGATTATAACGTCATGATGGGTCTGGTGATTCCTGCAAATGATTGTGTGGCTTTCTGTCTTATAGCGTCCCTTCTATTGTCAGCAAAATCGGCTTTCACTTTCTTCTCATCTTCAATTTCTGTCTTCTTCTCGTTTCCCCAGTTTGATCTTCCCCCGCAAACTTTGTCTATCTTATGTCTTAAGTCCAATTTAACTTTGGAGAAAGAAACCAGAGATGAGTAAGGTGGGCAAGAAGGGCACCTTTGGCTTCACTTGTCAAACACCGGTAATATATATGATGATGGTTGTAATGATGCTAGGCTTTTGCTTTTCATGCTTTTAGCTTCTAGCCGTGATGAGTTGAGTTATCAGGGTCGGTCCAGAAGGAGTACTTTAGCCATTCTGCTTCTGGAGCATTTCCCATTGATGATTCCTGCACCAATAAATGAATCATACAAGCTAAGTCCTATATATTGTTAGTTAGTAACCATTTTGGATAGGAAATCATATGAGATATAATCAACCAAGTAGAAAGATAATTAAATAATTAAAAGCTTGGTTAACATGTTGCTAGGGGTACTATATATAGCATGAACGACTAGTTTTGGCCTCTTTTTGTTTGGGCAAGAACCCACTTGGGGTTCAAGATGATGTTGTATCCGGTCTAAAAAGGAATGCGTCCCACATGGGAAAAGCTTCCTGTTGCCCTTTTGGTCGTTTCATAAAGAAAAGAAAGGAAGGTTCTGTTGTTATCTTCTTTCAAGAAAGAAAAATATGCTCTGTTCTTACTACTATATGCCCTATGTTTTCTTTTTCATAGAACTACCACAGACCTACTTGAATTGATTGAAAGTCTCCCAGTTCAACCAAACTCAGAACTCTGAAAAAATCTTACAAAAATGGACCTTCTTAAGGTGAGGATAAACAGGCAAAATTCTTGGACAATACATATCATATACTAATATTTCACTAGAGTTTAATACCGACGTACATAATCGGGGACTTACTCTATTTCAACTTTCAAGTACCGCCTTTGCTTGACTTATACTCTATCCCAGAGGGGATAGTGCCCTGGTTGTGCCACTCAGAGTCATCATAGCAAGTACTCACCAAGTTGAAGATATAAAGACATGA
>JAVDBV010003643.1:12706-30680 GCA_032619315.1 Piper longum | reverse complement strand
ATTTTTTCATTTTTTAAAATAAAAACAAACGCCCCCCCCCCCCCACCCCACCCCTTGGAAGAAAAAATTCTTAGTAAAAAGGTGCTCTTGATATATTTTTTTCATGCGATCATTTGTTTGTTTCTTTTGAATTTTTGTTGATGGTGGGTGGAGGTTGTATTGTACTGTACACTTTGGAATGGAAATGTTGCCACAGGAAAATTCGACCTTCATATAAATAAAATTGATGTCTAGTGTGTGATTCTGGGCTTTCCATTTCTTTGTGAGGAAGTTGGAGAGGGATGGAAAAGAACAAATAAGGAGTGTGTTGTATGTAGCAGCTAATAAAAACAAAAAAGGAGGGGGGCTGGTCATACCAGATCTTTTCTTTGAAGCTAATAAAAACTCTTCATTTTCTTTACTGGCAATGAGCTGTTGTCTACTCACTCAAATGCAAAATGTCAACTTACAAATTGGTGAACTCTCTGTAGCTGGGCAAGTAACTTTTTCTGATATTTGCTCCTGCTGCTTCTCACTGTGAGCAAGAAATGCATGCCGACAGAGAGACATTATTAATTAATATGTATGGTTCATTATATAAGGTAGCATTTATTGAGATTTTTGGATCTTTAGATGTTGGGGGAGTTTATTTATCAGAGGTTGGTGTTGATGCAACCCTCTCACCTGATGATAGGTCGGTGGAAGCTTTCAAGCCTTGGCGTATTTTTTTTAGCTATTCCCTTCGTGCATGGTTTTGTTGCAAGTCTTGCCATTTTGTCACAACAAGTTGGCGTGACAGTTTTTACTTTCGTGGCAAAGTATGCCGTATCGGGTGAAATCCGATACGTTCTGGAAACCCGGTACATATCGGACTGGTGCTAAGTGGGTTAATAATATATATAAACTAATATTTCATAAAAAGAACTAAATAAAATATCAATTTAAATACAAATTTTCTATTTAAACAACATTTAACATTAATTTATATTTTATACAATCGAATCTCACATATAAAACTAAAATTATTTTGTTAATCAATACGATAATAAATACTATTTGTATTGTACTATTATAAATAAATATAGAGTACCCAATTATACTTGAAAAGCAAAATTGAAAAGCAGTTTCCTCCGAGTAAAAAATGATTATTGTTTTACAAAAAAATTTCCAAAAGTACATAAAATTTATAAATACTAAAAGGGTTAATAAGAGTCGGGTGAAAATAAAAAAAATAAATTAAAATTATAAGAGAAAAGAGGAAAGATATCATCTATTTTTATTTTTTAATATAAACTGTAATCCCCGCTCAACTTAACCAAATTGGTAATAGTAACTAGTAACAATTTGTGCTATTAGTATATAAATTAGTATATAATAATAACTTAATGTTTAAAATTTATTATAATTTGTGCTATTATCTTTTACCAATGCAGCCTTTTATAACCTATTTATTTATACTTGTCCAATATTTAAAAGGCTTTGTGTGTATGAATCTTAAATTAAGTGTTATGCGATTATAAATGATAAAATTTGGTTGGCCAAGTGTTCTCAAATAAAACTCTAATCCTTTATACGGGTATAGATCTCACACGGTCTCTTGTTATAAAATACATGTAACATTTGAATTGGAGCTTAAATCTCAACGCATATATTTTTTTATAATAACCTTTTTTAAAAAAAAATAATACAACAATGAAAAAGATTAAGAGAGTAAAATAAATAAAAATTTGATGATTCTGCACCTCATTTTACCATTGGCGTATATAATTAAATATTAATTATTCTTCGATATGCATCAAATAAATAAACCTCCCCACTCGAAAAAATATTAAAATAGATTTTTTTTCCTAAAAAAAAAAGAATTTTTTAAAAATAAAATAAAATAAAAATTATGGTACCCTAATTCATGAATTATTTTATATTATCAAATCATTGCCAACAGATCGAAGCTAAACGCACATCGACCACTCGCATCGCGACACGCACCCCAGAGAGTGGGAAGGATTGGGGGAAAGAGGAAGACGGCGGGCGTCGCCGGCGATACCTAGACTCGCGTCTCGCCCTCCAAGAAGCGCGGTGGCGGGTAACTCAAAATTTTTTTTCTTTTTTAAAATCTCAATCTTATTTTCTCTGGAATTTGGAGCTCATGTCGATGCTTGTTTGGATCTTGTTTGTGTTGTTGTTGCTTCTGAATTGTTGAAGTTGTTCCGATTGAGGTTGAATTTGAGTTAATTGATGATGAATTCCATTTGGGCAATTAGACTCCTTTTGATTTTATTGAGATTTTGGGCTCTTTTTTTTTACAGAAATTGCGAAATATTATACCCCAAAAAATGGATGGGAAATGTTGGAGTTGGTCCAATATAGTTGAATGCAATCTATTTGTTTTTTTAAAAAAAAAAAAAATCTTTGAGCTTTATTTCCATTTTGTGGCATGAAAGCCAGTTAATTATGAACATTTTAACTGTTCATTCAAGTTGTATAAAATTGATCTAATTAGTTCTGAAAATTCCTTATTGGAAATTGAGCACACTCGATTTTGATCGAGTTTTGGGGAGTTCTCGTTTCTACATGTGACAAAGAGTACTCAAGTGTTTGATGTGCGGAACGAGTGAGAAATTTTGAAGTTGCTCCAATATTAAGGATTCTCCTGAAGAAAACAAAAATGAAAATTCCTTCTTCATTGCGGCTTTTATTCGATCTCACGATGTTGAAACAAATTGATTGGAGGTTCTGACTTTTTTTTTTAAGTTGTTCCAATTAATTTATATTTGAGCTAATTGATTATGAATCCTTTTAGGTAATGAGCCTTCTCAATTTTATTTGGTTTTGCGGCTCTACTATTTTCTCCGAAATGTTGTGAAATGTGCTCTATTGTTCGATTCATGAAACAGGTGGAAAATGTTGGGTTTTGTTAATTGATTTGTATTTTGTTAGTTTTCTGACATGGAAAAGGTGAGGGTTGTAAGGTACTAAAAGATGCAAAAGGAGTATAATTCAGCATGTGGAAAGGGAGAGCCTTTAAGTTGTGGGGAGCCTTCAGCAAAAAGCACCAATTCCCATGTCAATGAGGGTGAAGGGAGTAACAAAACTGCAGTCTTTGCAAATGATAACATGGAAAGAAATGGTTATGTGGAACCGTATGAAGGGATGAAGTTCAAATCTGAAGATGATGCCCACCTTTTTTATAATGAATATGCAACAAGAGCAGGGTTTAATACTTGTGTAAAACATAGCCGACGATCAAGGACTGATGGATCCTTGATCTTTGTTGAATATGGATGCTCAAAACATGGTTTTAAGAAGGTTAGTGAAAATACGAAGAGCCCACGACCTTGTATGAAGACAAACTGCAAGGCTGCATTGAAAGTGAAGAAAGGTGATCATGGAGTATGGATAGTAGTGTATTTTAGCAGCGTGCATAACCATGAAACAGCTCCTGTATATGGTGTGAAATCTATTAAATATGGTTTGGGAACAGTAAAATTTGGTAGAGAAAAAGCAACCCAAATGACATCATTGACGAGTAACCTAGACAAACAAGTTGGATCTGGAATGCTTAATGTGCCTCGTAAGCAGTATGATATGCTAGGACAAGGTGATGATGCACAGGCCATTTACGAGCATTTTTTGGGACTTCAAATGCAGAATCCCAGTTTATTCTATGCAATCGATTTTGACCAGGAGGCAACTCCTAGGCGTATACTCTGGATTGATCCAAAATGCAGAGCAGATTATTCTCGTTTTGGCGACATCATTATATTGGACACAACATTTTTGATTAGTAACTGTGGAATGCCATTCGTTCCTTTTGTTGGTGTGAACCACCATGGCCAGTCGGTCATCCTTGGATGTGCCTTGATTAAAGAGCAGACCAAAGATTCATTCGTTTGGTTATTTAAGACATGGCTTGCGGCAATGCATGGGCAAAAGCCTGTAGCAATTGTCACTGACCAAGATGCATCAATAAAAGATGCCATTTCAGAAGTTTTCCCTGAAACACGTCACCACTTTTGTATCTGGCCCATTTTGCACAAATTACCACAGAAAGTAAACCATTTGTGTCGAGAGAATTCTAGATTTGTGTTTGACTTAAAGGAGTGCATCTACAAGTCATTGGAAGTTGAGGAATTTGAACAGAAATGGTGGAAGCTAATTGAAGTGTATGATCTGGTTGGGGATGAATGGTTGGCAAGTTTGTTTGAAGACCGGGAACGGTGGGCTCCTGTCTACCTGAATGACAGTTTCTTTGCAGGAATATCAACATTGCAAAGAGGGGAAAGCATCGGTGCCCTTTTTAATTCATTTGTCAGTAACCGAATCACCTTGAAACAATTTGTGGATCAATTTGAACTGACATTGCAAAGGACATGGCTGAAGGAAGCTCAAGCAGATTATGAAACAACCTACTCCAGTCCGTTGCTAAAGACAACGTCTCCATTTGAGGCCCAACTAGCCAGCATCTATACCAGAGACATATTTAGGAAATTCCAAGTTGAAATCACAGGTATTCCGGGTTGTTTTAGCATAAATTCTTTTCAAGAAACAGAAACAGTGACGTACACTGTGAGGGATTCAGAAGCAAAAATGGATTACAATGTTTCCTGGAACAAGAAAATAACCAATATTTGTTGTCAATGTCGAACATGGGAGTTGCATGGTTACCTTTGTAGGCATGCAATGTTGGTTTTGTTGATGTCAGGTGTCCATATGATTCCTTCCCATTATATATTTAGTCGTTGGACAATGGATGGGAGAAATAGAAGGCACCTCAATGGAGGTACTCAAGCTCGCTGTGATCGGCCAGAATCAAGAATCTTACGTTTCAATGATCTGTGTCATCGGTCTGCCAAACTAGCTGAAGAGGGTTCATTTACTGAAGATAGTTATCATTTGGCTATGAGTGCATTGGATGAAGCAATCAGAAAAGTTGTGGATAGGAATTCTATTGGAGGAGTTACCAATCATGATGCATTTCTAAATACCTCAAACAACATGGTTGTGGAAGGTGGTGAACTCTATCAAATCGAAGGTAGTGATGCAAATGATGACCTAGAATCAGCCGCGACCAAGGGATCACCTAAGCAAATGAAAGCAGCTGCTGAGAAAAGGAAGAGAGCAACTTACACCTGCAGTAGTTGCAAAATGACTGGGCACAAGGCCTCTACATGCCCGGAGGTTGGTTACATTTGGATGCCGAATCAAAAGCTTCAGTGAAACTGCTTCACAATCTAAACATTATTTTTGTTTTTATTCTTAGTCACAAAGGCAGGAACAACTAAGAGTACTAGATTTTTTCAACTATGGCGAAGTACGGGAAAGCTCAGAACACATGGTTTGTTACCTCTAGCTTGTTACTTCTTTTATTATCACTGCCCAAAAAACAACTATATATATATGTATACTTTTTTCTGAATTTATTTTAGGGGCCATTGGTTTTGAGACATTCAGTGCTTACCAGCCAATGTGGAACACAAGAAGGCCTGTTGTAAATATAAAGCATGGTACTGGCTAGGTGGTTATAGGGAATGGGCGTGACACACCTGGCATTGATCACTTGTTAAGTTTGTTTAATTGGTACAGTGAATTGTGTATGTTCTATATAACTTTTAATAAATGTGGGTTCTTGATGAAAATATTGGATGAAATTTTTGTTTAGAGGGAAGTTTCATTCTTTTTTATTGTTGTCACTTTACAATGGAAGCCTTGGAACAGGTTTTCCCCAGGTGAACTGTGAACCCGTGTCCTAGAACAGGGATTTTTATACGAGAAATGTTCTAGCAGTCTTGTAATCGATAGATGAAGACCTTTTTTTTAGTGGGTAAAATTGATAGGTAAAAGGTAAAAGTTTGTTTAATTGGTACAGTGAAGTGTGTATGTTCTACACCTTTTAATAAATGTGGGCTATTGATGAAAATATTGTATGAAATTTTTGTTTAGAGGGAAGTTTCATTCTTTTTTTTTGTTGTCATTTTACATGGAAGCCTTGGAACAGGTTTTCCCCAAGTGAACTGTGAACCCGTGTCCTAGAACAGGGATTTTTATGCGAGAAATGTTCTAGCAGTCTTGTAATTGACAGGTGAAGACCTTTTTTTAGTGGGTAAAATGTGACTTCATTTGTTGGTATATGAATTATAACTTCACATTTTTACTTAAAAAGATTTGAAGATCTTTGCATACCCGGCTAGATTTTAATGGTGTTTCTTTGTTGATTATAGTTTGACAAGAATTTCTACTCTGCAAGCTCATAGCAGAGTTCTCATGGTTTGTATGCTTTGTTCAAGTCATACTCTGCAAAAAGCTGTAGCCATTGTCATGAAATACCACTCCAAACTGGGTATTATTTTCGCCAAGCCGTTGAAAATATAATCTCAACAAAAATGAAGTATGAACCTGCTGTAAAATTTTGTACTAAATACAAATCTATATTTCAAATTGGCATAAATGCATGGTATATATATAATTTATATATTTTTGTATTCTTGCAGGCCAAAGCATAACGTGAAAATGCACACGCCTTCAACATATTCACAAATGACAACCAACTTCTCTCCCAAGATGAATTAACTTCCACTAGATGTAAAGCTATTCTGAACTTATCACAGCATCTTCGTTGAGAGCAACTGGTTCTGATAGGTTGACAATTCCGTCTTCATGGTCTGCTGAATTTTGGGTAGATTTCACTTCTTCTATTGGAACAGATTCAGCATCGAGAGTTGAAGCTTCTGCTGCAGTTTTGCTTCCATTATTTAGGGTTTCATCATTATTTGTTGACATGTTCTCCCCATCAGAAACCTTTGGACTAGTGATAGCTTTTGCTTCTTGCTTGGAAGAAGATTGCTTCTTGTATGGTAATTTGGTAAGAGACTTCCGGATTGCTGGCTTTGTAGAGGTTAAAGAATCCCCGTTTTGTTGGTCGTTATCTGTTTTAAATGGCTTTATAGTTGAACTTGGAAATCCTTCATTGGCTTCATTCTTGTTGTCCACAGATACAACAGAAGACTTATGTCGCCCAAGCTTTGGTGATTTTGGACGTGTGATAGGGATCTGCAACGCAAAAATAAGCACTCGACAATCTTGCGCATGTGCAGTAGATGAGAATCAAAGTTTAACACAACAGCTGTAACATATATAGAATCAAGCAACCATGTTTAGAGTGAGGAAAAAGATGCTCAGTTAGCGAGCTGATTGATCTATGTTGAAGGAACACCTCACTACTTGGGAAATATAAACCAGTTAGCTTTACCATGAACTACTGTGAATCTAGAAAAGCATTTGCAACCTTACTACTTAAATTCATCATAATAGACACCATGGAAGAACAATTTCCTTCAAGCTTAAAAATGCTAAATGCAAATATCATGTAATTAAATTAACTAATTCCACAATGCCGGAACCTGATGCTACACAATTACCTTCTTCAATTCAACCTTTGGAGGAGGCGGTTCCTGGTAAAAACTTGGCATTGGTGCAGCTTTGAATGTTAAACTTTTTCTTAGTTGTTTAATCTCTGCTTCCTGCTTCTCCTGTGAATCATTATGAAAGCCACCATTAGCCAAGTAGCCTTGAGCTCCATACATACTACATATTTCTTGATTCAAACATTTTTCTACTTATATTTTTGAAGGATTTTTTTTTAAAAAAAGAAAGAAAAAAAACTGCTTCTCTATTGGCTCTATGATAGAAACTCGGCATCTAACACATATTCTATTAACAACAACACTAGCTACCACACGGCAAAATATTACCTTGGACTTCGCCTGCAAGTTACTCTTTTCAGCTTCTTTTGCTTGAACCTTCTCCTCTAATTTCATAAAGAACTATAACATCGGAAAACATTACAATAGAAAGTAGAAATACTAACCCACAAAGCATCACATAAAGAGTAGAAACACAAAAATAAATTTCTTTAGTAAAAAGTAATCTCACTGCAAATGTGCAGAAACTTTCCAACAAAATAATGGTACTAATAGAAACATTAGCAATAGACAACACTTCTTGAAACCTGACCTCACCTCTTTACGCTTTTCAGCCCGCTCATCCGACCTGAATGAAAAACCACAACTGCTAATGCTCCTCACAGAACGAGTACTAGCACCCCTGCAGTCCAATGCCAACTGCTTAAAGCTTTGGATTCACAATAAAAATGTGAACATTTCTTATTACAAAGCTTAAGAAAGAACCTCCAGAAAATATCTCCATTTAATCAGCATAATATGTCTATTTTAAATCCAATGAATTAACCCGGAAGATTATGCTTGCAACCCTGGACAATATAATTATGAATTAATGAATAGCAAGGAGAGCATACGAGGCAGTTACGAGAGTTTCGCTGTCCTCTTTAACTGCCATTGTTTGAGTTGCTGCCTTTTTGTCTTGTTCATTATGCCTGTGACGAGAAACAAATATCTTAAAGCTAATAGCAACACCATATTTGAAAACATAAAAGGGTACTGCAACACAAATGGCTAAAATATGGTAACATATAAATTTATATATCATCCACACAAATGGCTTCATTAATTGGCATAATGTATAAATAGGAAACTAAATTTCTCTAGTATCTTGTTGCAGAGGAAATAGATGAGGATGATGTTAAAACTTTATCTCATTTTCCCCCCTCTTGAGGGTTGTACTTCTTTTTTAACACATTTTGTGTAGTTGATATAAATGTGAAGACAGCCATTCTGGGATAAGGTATAAGTGATAAAGAGGAAGGTGATGATGAACATGAAAGAGTAAATATTAGAACATAGACTTGGTATTGGAAAGATAAATGTTTTGGTACATAAAAACAAAGAAATACGCACTGTCTGCTCAAAATTTTGGTTTGATATATAAATGTTTCAGAACACTATTGCCACACATGAAACTATGATGTTTTAAACATCTTTAGGGTTCTTCGTTTCAATAAGAAGTGCCACGCTCACAGAAAACATGATCATTGACAGTTAAGAACATGGTAAGACATAGTAAAGGTGCATATGTGTAGACGAACATAGAACACATTATCAAGAGTGAAAAAGACAACATATGATCTTAATGCAAAAAACCATTGCAACCAGATGCTTAATAATTCACTTACTGTGTCAGAGAGAAAAGGATGGGTTTTGCTGTTTGATTCACAGCCAATGATCGGGCAGAATAATTATTAAATGATGACAATATGAAAAACAAAAATACATATAATAAACTGCATTTGGTGAACTTATATGCACCACTAAGAACTTACACAGTGGCCTCAGATGAGGAGCCATTGGCAGTTGTTTTCAGCAATCCAATCTTTCCAGACTGTTATTCAAAATGGATGCAGGCAGACAGACAATAAAGCATAGGTCATTACTAACAGAATTTGGTATATGCATGACAAATCTAGCTAATAGAAGCTCATCATGAGTTTGTTGATAAATTGAAACTGTTACCACAGAGTGCCTAATGCCAGGTCCAAATATCAAGGAACTCCTCTGGGAGATAACTACATCTTTCTTTGCATCAGATAAACTCACAACAGACGAAGCACTTCGGGCAGATTTCTGTAGTGCTCTATTTGTAGAATGTGAAACATTAGAAACTGCCTCTGAGTCATTTGGTCTAGACTGACTTATGGCATCGACACTTCGCCTCAAACCATTGCCCAAAATTCCTTTTGATGAAAAAGAAAGGCTATGGGGCAAAGTTGATCTTTGATTCCGGACAGATGATCGCACAACCTTCTCAACACCGCCATTCCTCGGCGTTTTTGCATTGTTTTTCAGATCAGCACCTTGAAGTTCAAGCTTCTGCAAATATATTAACACCACAAGCTTACCATACAGAATACATGACTAATCTCATAAACAATTAGGTAATCGCCTGTCCCAGCACAAAGATCTGTTTACACATGCTATATTGCTCTTAGTAATCATATGTCCCAATCTAGCTACCAAGAGCATCAAACTCTTTCTCAATTCCAACAAAAAAAGTTCCACAAATTAATAATGGAAAGCAAGAGAATGTTGTGATCTGTACCGCACCTTGGGTACGCCGGAGCTTTGCTGATCAGTGAGGACATCAACATTTTCTCCCACAACCAACCCAACCCCTTCGACAAGCACAGCATCTTGAGAAACACCATTGTCCACCACCACATTCTGTACCACTTCACTACCCTCCTCCAGCTCAACCGCCCCCAGTGCTTCCGAGACCACAATTTCAGTAGCCATGTCCGCGACAAGCTCCCTAGCCAGTAGCTTTGATAGATCCCAAAGCTCTGCACGAACACAGCATCAATTTCAACAACCAATTCACATTCTCGGCCAAAAAAAAACCGCATCTTTCCATTCAATCAACAAAACAACAACCAATACACAAACATCCAAACAAACTCGGATGCACTTCAAGAACTCTCGCCAACAAAACCAAAATTCCGGACTTTCTTACTCGGATAAGCTAGGGGAAGCTAGATCTTACTTCGAAAACGGATCACAGATCCAACCCCTGGTTCAGAGACGCCGCCATGACACTGCCCAAAAAAGTCCAGACGTTGGTCGACAGAGACCGCCAAAAATCGAGAAAAAAACCTCTGGAGATCGAGCAAGTCGTCGGCTCTCGGGCCCTCCGCCGATCTGCTGCTCCAGCGGCGGCCCCGAGCACCTAAAAATGGGGGGAATGGGCGGTGGGTTGAGATCAAAAATGGGAAGGAAAGCTGGAACACGAAGAGCGAAGAGACGATGATTGGGGAGGGTGGGGTTTTCAAACTCGCTCCGACAATTTCCTATTTACGAAACTGCCACTGTTCTCTTTTTATGACTAAATTGCCCTTTATCCGGTTCAACTGATTAATTAATTATTTTTGTGGTCCGGTTCGCAGCTTGGCCTGGTTTTGTGCACCAATGAACCGTCCACAAAGTCGGAAATTTAGCTTATCTCCGAATTATGGCCACCATTATTTCCTAATCAGTTGTCCAGTGCAAGATATTGTTATAATTAAATTATTGGGGAAGTTCGAATTTTGTGAAATGATTCACCTTGAAGCATTTTATTGGATGGATTGTCTGCATATTTTTTGTGGGTTCTTGTAATCATCTCCATTAAAAGTTTAGATTTTTATTTTCTAATCCTTGTATGTAATAGTTTAAGCCATGTATATGCGGTCACCAAAAATTAGCATAAAAAATAGTTTTAAATTTTTCCCTCAAAATTGTATAAATGTATTACGGTAAATATATGTGTCAAGCTCTGTGTCAATCGTTATGTTGATTATTATTATTATTATTTATTGAATGTCCCAATTAGCAATATAACAACAGCTGACCATAAACTCATAAAAATTAACATCCACTCAAAACACATGAGCAGGGGACCATTTACAAAGCCTCTCATCATGGGCCCACTGTGGGTCCCACTCATAAGTTAGAAGGATGTTTGTAGGGGCCACTTAGAGAAGAAAATGGTCTTATTAAAATCTCATAAAATCACAACAGTCAAGGCCATACTCAGTGCTTAGTCTACCAATTTGTGATCAAATGTGTGAATGAGTTAGTCAAAAAAAAAAAAAAGTTTGCCCAATCTCATTTAAAAATTATAATCATTCATTCACATGGAGAAATTGTTGGGATGTGAGAGGACACATGTAAAACCTATCAACACAATGAGCTAATCCATATCACATCATATGAAGATGAAGCTCATATTGTCCTCTTATTTGGTGAAGGTGACAATGGATTCAACATCCTAACCACCTCCAAAATATACTTAGACCTTTATACATTTTCACCAAGATTTTTAAGAATTTTGATGGACCCCACAATTGCAAAACCCACATCTAAGTATGTAAATTTGACAATAATTTATGCCTAATTTTCATCCAATGATTGAAGAGGTGAGATTTTAATATGGGCTATTCATGCACTATAAAATTTCAAGGATAGGTTAGAATAGAATTAGATTACATTTAATCAATGATATATTACCTTAAACTAGGGATGGGTATTAGTCAATTGAATGTTAGATAAGGTATAATATGTATTTGTCTATTTAAAATTAAGCAAAAATTCAATGGGCTAGGGTCAAAATTCTGCGATTAAAATATTAATTGGATAAATAAATATTACATTATTATGAAATGTTCAAAACCTAAGGTTGATATGTTTAAGTTTAATAATTTTTTATGATAATTTGATAATGAATTTTAAAAATATCATTAATATCATTAATTTATAATTTTTATTAGCCACCCAATTACCTTACGACTTATTTAAAAGTCTTCTACAAGAATGCATTTGACCAAACATGAACCAACCCTTCTTTGTCTTGGGTCCGGTTTGGGTTTCTTATATTTTGAGCAGATACTTATTATATTAATTTGATGGCAATTTGGTCTAATCATGCACAAGTAGTACAAAAATTTGGGTTCCTATAAACAGTGAAAAAAAACAAAATAGAAATATAAATATATATATATATATATATATTAAATATAAATATATATATATATATATATAAAAGCAGGATAGGGGGCAAAAGAACAAACCAACCAAATGATCGGTTCACAGCCGGGGCCTACACCCAACGTGATGGGCTGACGTGGCTTCGGGTAGGGGACGTGAACCGGAGAGCTGGCCGGGCCCACCTTAACATCATCCCAACCACTGCTGAGCTGGCAACAACGTGGGGAATCCGAGGCAGGTGATCGACGGCCAATATACGCTTCCCTGTCGAATCCTCACCGTCCATAGTAGCTCAATTATTTATGTTACAAATCGTTAACCCGAAGACAGCATTATTTTCAACTCGGGTTAACGTGTAAACAGAGAAAGTGCCTATATTTTTGTTCCTGCTAATGGGCACTTACCTTTCATTAATTAGATATGCAATCATAGCATTTGATAATATTGATTACCTAAAGCTTGCTTAGCACAAACTCTATTCGTATTATCGATAACCTACCTTCGACAATAATTGGATAACGAGTTAGAATTTATCGGGTCGGCCCAAAAAATTTACCACAAGGGCCAACCTAGCAAGATACATCTATGGTTGAAAAATATTTATATTGTTGTACCATAATCAATATTACTTAAAATTATCTTGTGGGCTATTGCAAATAATAAATAATTATCGCTTTTCAAAAATTTTTTTTAAAAAAACATTATATGTTGGTAGGTGAAATGGTGAGATTAGAACAAAAATGACCATTCTATTAAAAAATGTTGTCAATATAACAAGTACAAAAGCCACTTGGCAAGGAGAGTTTCTTATATACACAAGAAAAAACAATGTATGAATATTACTTATATAGCACCTTGCAAGAAAAAAATTGCAAGATGAAAAACGAATATTATGTCGAGGAGATTTAAATTTTCGCCGATAGATATCGTACTATTTTAATGTAGATCTTTCTAAAGGTGTATGCACCACAAATCTATCAAGGATTTTGCACAAAAATAGAGAGGGGGAGGGGGAATGCAATGCCTTGCTAGCTTAATTTCAATGCCTCCCTAAAACCCATGTTATTTTGCATACCTTTCTTGCCAAGTCCAGCATTGCCTTTGATCATCATTTCCACAAACTCATTGTAATCTATCCTCCCATCCTGCTAAAAATGAAGGTAGAGATATGTGATTGCCAAATCAAGTTGATAAATTTGTTGAAGGAAATGGAACAATGACAGAAACTAACATCATCTTGATCTGCTTCTCGAATCATATCTTCCAGCTCAACGTCTGTTATACGGAACTCTTCACAGGCTTGCTGGAGCTCATCTGAGGTGATATAGCCACTACCATCTTTGTCAAAGTATGAAAAAGCAGCAAATAGATGATCCTCCTTCTCAACTTTGTTCAGATGTAGAGTAGCTGCTATAAACTCTCCATAGTCTATGGCACCACTATTATCAATATCAGCCTAAGAAAACAAATAGGCATTTAGTTTCAGTATGGGCAACTCAACCATTCAAATACACGACAAACAAAAATTCTGGTCAGAAGAAACCAAGTTTTGAGCTATTGAATCATAATTCAGACGACAGTCGATCAAAGATTGTATTAGTAATATTAGTGTGTAAAAAAATTGAAGTGAGGATGAAGTACAGGTGCTTACTGCTTCCATAAGTGCGGAAATTTCAGATTCCATTAGATTTGCACCTGCTCTTTCCAAACCAGCTTTGAGTTCTTCATATGTGATTTGGCCACTATTGTCAGTGTCAATCATTTTGAACATTTCCTTTAAACCAGCGATTTCTTCTTCAGATAATGTCTCTGCAATCACCTGTTAAATGAAAGATTGAGTTACATTGCGAACAAAGACCAAAATTAACAATAAAGATGTTGCTATTACTTTCTGCAATATGGCTAGTCACAACCCTAGTTTGCAAACATTGGCAGGTTATAGAACAACTTACTCGAAGTGCCATCTTTTTGAATTTGTTCATTGCAGAAAATTGCTTCAAACGAGACAGAACTGCGGAATCAAGGGGCTTATCAAGTGCAACTCCATCAACCTGGACCCAAGGATGACCTGAAAGACAAGATACAAAACAGGTATTTTTTAGAGAAAACAAAGCATATTTATCATATAAAGAACATCACATAATCAATTCGCAAGGTCACCACTTCTCAACAGGGATAAATGGGAATGATGATAATACAACTCATTAGAATAGGTTCCCTGTAAATGCAATTTTTCATATGGAATGCATCAATATAATCACATTCAGTTAAATGACCTCTAGCTATTTTGCTTACTGGAATCAGTTCCCCCAAATCTATTCAAATTTCACAAAGTAGGAATCAAGCAACGTAAACCTCGGGATCAGGTCTCTTAATTTTTGAGAGATGACATCAACCTCCAAAAAAAAACATTCTTCCACAGTTTACATGCAGTTTTAATAGTTTTAATTTGTTTTAATAGTTTTAAAACAGATTGATATCATCCAAATTATTGAGTTATCTAAGTGGTTCCAGAAATATAGCAACTCACATAAACCTCGTGAGCAGTAATCCGTTTTTTGGGGTCTCTATCAAGCATTCTCCTCACCAAGTCTTTTGCACTTTCAGAAATACTAGGCCATGGATCAGCTGAAAAATCAAGGTCGCCGTGCAAAACCTGCTCAAATATTTCTTGCTCGGTTTCTACAAAACAACACAAGCAAAAATGCGAGTAATAGAATGAGGATACATTCACAGGATTGAGGAAAGAATAATAATAACAAACTACTCACCAGCCCAAAAGGGAGGGGCTCCACTCAATAGAATGAATATGATAACCCCAGCACTCCAAACATCTGCCTCCGGACCATATTGTTTTCTGAGGACTTCTGGGGCAACATAATATGGGCTTCCAACCACATCGGTGAATACCTCCCCTGAAAATTAGTGCAATCAGTTTGAAAGAATGCAGTTTCTAACATCATAAACATTACACTGCAATATTCGAACACTATATCTGGATCTTTAACAAAAATTTTTCAAGATAAACAATGTTGTCTGCAGCAGTTGAAGTGCCATTCAAACAAACATTTGGCCATGAGTGATGCCAAAGGGAATTTAATCATGCCAACTGCTCATTTTTTATGAGACAAAAAGCCATAGTACATAAAGTTATCTAAGAACTGTGGCTCAAAACAATGAAATACCTACATCTTACCAACATATATAAATCTAACAAAATGGAAACCATTATCTTACCAACTTACTACACGAAAATTATCTTACCAACTTATATACGTGAAAAATGAAAACCATGATCCTAGCACATTTTTCACATCATAATGAACTTTCTTGATAGACCATTTTATAATATACAGCAAGTGCATGAATTGTACCTGGTTTAAAGAACACTGACAATCCAAAGTCAATAGTTTTAAGAATCGCCTCTTCAGTGTGATCAGCAAAAAGAAAATTTTCTGGTTTGAGATCTCTATGCATGACACCCAATGAATGGCAAGTTTTCACAACCACCCCAATAACACGAGCAAGCTCAGCAGCTTTCCTCTCTGTATAATGCCCTCTCTGGATAATCCTATCAAAGAGCTCACCCCCAGCACACAATTCCATCACCACATGAACAGCAACAGCATCCTCATATGCCCCAATTATCGATATCACATTGGGATGACCAGCCAGATGATGCATTATCTGGATCTCCCTCCTCACATCCTCTAGATCCTCTTCAGTGACCAACTTCCTCTTAGTGATAGATTTGCAAGCAAACTCTTTCCCTGTGGCCTTCTCCACGCACAGGTGCGTCGTCCCGAACTGTCCTTGCCCAAGCTTCCTTCCCAAACTGTATAATTCCTTTAAATTCCCAGTCTTTCTCTGCAACACTGAATTCACTTGCAGCCTAGAACTTGACACTCTCCTCATGTGTTGAGGCTTTTTTGGCTTCACAGATTCATTCTGCTTAGCATGAGATTCTGGGGTTTTGACATGATCAAGTGGCTTAATATGTGATTCTGGTATTTTGATAGGATCGAGCTGCTTCTTAGCATGGAATTCTGAGATCTTAACAGGATCAAGCTGCTTCGGATGGGATTCTGGGATTTTGACAGGATCAACAAGCTGCTTGGGATGGGATTCTGGGATTTTGACAGGCTCAGGTGGTATGTTTTGAACAGGGAGGGAGGTTGAATTTGGTGTTTGTCGCTGATTAGAAGCATTGCCACCTACAGATTTGTCTTGCCCCTCCTCTTTGGAGGAGAGAAGATCATCAGGGGTTCGGGCTCGCCATACAACTGCAGAGATGGATTGGAGGAACCCATTCTTGAGATTTGGACCTACGCATGTATTCCCCATCACACGCCAAAACTATAATCCAGAAAAACTTTCTCAATCATTCAAGGAGTCCTAGCTCTCAATACTTCTCTTCTTGTCATCTAAATTCATAAATCTCCACCCCCATTTAACAAAGGGTTATGCCTTTGGTTGAGATTTATCACCAAAAAAACTGTTGTGATTCCACGAAAAAATATAATCTCCCCACACATTGCATCCATTGATAATTATGCAATTAATTTCTCAAATTTTAAATCTAACCACAAAATCTACGAGACTCCACCAAAAAATATAACCTCCCCACACACTGCATCCATCGATAATTATGCAATTAATTTCACAAATTCTAAATATACCCACAAAATCTATGAGAAACAAGGAGGATAATCCACCAAACCCATTCTATTCAATCCATCCACATAGATTCAACAGCTATACATTAACACAAAAATCCAATAACAGTGACAACAATCCACTCTCCTTCCTCATTTGCAGAAAATGTGATATCTGACCAATGCATTCCAATTTCGCATCACACACCAAAATAATAATTGAAAAAAGCTTTCTCAAACAATAATGAAGTCCTCTTAATCCTTCTCTTCCTGCCAACATTCCCAAATTTGGTTGAGAAACTCTCAAAAAAAACTGCTGTGATTCCACGAAATCAAAGTTCACCACGCATTGCATCCACCAATGGTTATGTTATTAATTCCATAAATTCAACAGCTACCCAAAAAATTCAAGAGAAACAAGGAGGCTGGCTAATCTACTAATTCCATTCAATTCAATCCATCCACAAAGATTCAACAGCTACCCAACGTCCCAAAGTCCAATAACAGAAAGAACAATCCATTTGATTCAATCCGTCCTAATATATAACAATCATTCAATTAGGAAACCAAACAATTATAAAACGAATATAAATGCACGAACCTGGATTGCTTCAAATCCAGAGGTGAATGATCGTGGGGAAGTAAGTGCATGGTCTTGAATGGGGGAGAAAGAAGGGTGTTGGCTATTCTGTGTAGGATATGATCTATACCACGTTACCAATCAATATCTATAACGTTTATATCAATCAACCATAATCTAGAGAAATGCTTACGTAAGCAAATATAAGTAGATTTATACACACACAGAAACACATAAATACACTTCTTTATATAGATTTGGAAGGAGTCAAAGAGAGGAATAAGGGGATACCCGAGGGGGGGGGGGGGCGGGGGGGGGGGGGGGGGGGGGGG
>JAVDBV010003643.1:0-12686 GCA_032619315.1 Piper longum | reverse complement strand
ATACCCCACCCCCCCCCCCCCCCCCCCTGGGTGGCTGTAAATCCCCCCATCTCCTTCCCCACTTGCCAAAAATATGATATCCAACCAATGCACTCAAATTCCCCATTACACACCAAAATATAACCCAAAAAAGTAGGGAGTCCCCTCAACCTGTTTTCTCTTTTTTGTTTTCCTTCCAACATTTCAAAGTTCAGAAATCTCCACTCCTTTTTAACAAAAGGGATGGGCACACACTAGGTTTATAAATTATTCCAAAAAAACCACTGTGATTCGACAAATTTGAACATCATCACGCAAATGCGTTCATCAACAATGGTGTACTTAGTTTCAAGGATTCAACAGCTACCCACCAAAATCCAAGAGCAACGAGGACGATGGGTAATGCACCGAATCCATTCAATACATCCATCCACAAGGATTCAACACCTACCATTACACCAAAATCCACTCAATTCAATCTATTCCAAATATTTAGCTATCAGCTCTTTCATGTGATACATATGCATATACAAATTACAGAAAGATCATAACCCCAATTTTCTTCAACCCATTTTTTTCAAGTCCAAGAACCTCACAAATTAGAAAACCCAATTGGGTCCTTGGGAGTTTCCCTCGCCGGAAAACTCCAATCTCCCCCCGCCGGAATCCAACCTCACCTCCTCCCCCTCGTCGAGGTCATCCTCCCCGGCCAGGACCCCCTTCGTAGCGTCGGACTTACGGGGCCCGGCCCTCCTCTACGCCGTCAGCCTCCGGGCCGAGCGGCGGTTGGGTCCCGTGATTTGTGTTTTAGATGGAGGGAAGGGATTCGGCGGGTGGCTATAATTTCCTTTTTTTTCTTAAATATTCTTAGTCGGTCTAATCAGATTCTAAAAACATTTTAAAAAATATGTTGTTATATATTAAAAATATATTTTATCACCAATATTTTAATAAATATCAGTTTAAATATTATGTCTTTCAACAATTTGTAAAATTTCTAAAAAAATCGAATAGGGATTAAAATGGTACAAAATTTAAACCAAATTTAAAAATAATACACGATACATCGAATATAACCTGGTGTGAGATATAGTATTTAAAGAAGAATGATAACTATAATTCTGTGCAAGGTCTTTAACTTGATAGCTTCATAAAAAGCTAGCTAATTAATATATTGATTTGAATGTTATTGCATATAAAATTAATATAATGATCTGGGCGGAGGTGGCCAAACTTCTCCTGGTTATCCAACGTCGGCCTTGGCTGACCCAGCTAGCTTATTAAAAAAGTATATTATTTAATGAGAAGGTAGTATTGATATTATAACAAAATTTTTCTTGTGTGGTAATTATTTTTATTTTCCCATCAGATAATATCAAAATTTTCTCTCTCTTTTTTTTTGGTAAAAAACTCTATATTTAATGTATCTATCATAAAACTATATATATATATATACACACACATATACACAATGCCACCGGAAAATATGGGCTACTTTATATAATAGGGATGTACCACTTTTTTAATTAGTTTAAATCTTTTTAATTAGTCGTGTTTTTTAATTTTAATTCTAATGATTAATTTAATCTCTTTCAATTAAGAAAATTTAAAACAATGAAGCTAAGTTTACAGCGAGTTTGGTCTAACACGCAGGCATTCTTCTTTATGTAGTGGTTTTGGAAGGAGTCAAAGAGAGGAGGAATAAGGGGACAGCGAACACCCCCTCGGTGTCTGGCTGTCAATCCACCCGCCTCCTTCCCCGTTTGCCAAAAATATGATTAATCCAACCAATGCATCCCAATCCCTCTCCCTCTCCTCTTCTTCCCCATCTCCGACGACCCATCAAGCCAATTCCCATGCTGCAAAACCATGCAGCCGCCATGCACGTGTAATAGTGGCCGGATTGCCTTCTTGTTCATAGACGCATGAGTGAGAGGCAGGGTCGAATTCATTAGTCGAACATGCGCTTGTTTAAAAGCTCCAAGTATTCACCGGCGAAGGCGGCGGCGACGACCACCGTCGGTGGCGGCAATGGCGGGGAAGGATGGTTGAGCAGCAGCGGCAATGGGGGGGAGCCGGGGGCGTCGACGTCGGCGAAGATGAAGCATAAGAGCATGGACATGAGCTTCTTCCCCTTCTCAAACTTTCTGACTAGGAGCATTAGCCGTAAGGTGGCATCGTCGGCGGAGAGGGTGCCTCGCCGGAACGAGTTCGACACTCCGGGATTCCTTTCCCGGAGCTGGAGCATCAACAAGAAGCTAGACCGGAGCCTGCCTTGGAGCAAGAGCGCTGCCAAGGGGGGGAATGGCAGTGTCCGGGAGGTTGATGCCGAGACGAAGCCGTCCCATAGGAGGAGCCAGAGCACGACGAGGAAGAATGATTGGTTCGGAAGCTTTGTCGGCGGCGGCCGGGACGATGGGTCGTCCAGAGGCAAGTCGGGCGGGGAAGGCAGTGGGTCGTCAAGGAGCAAGAGTACAGCGGCGAGGAGGTCGTATGCTGTTGATGGTGGCAGCGGGTCAGCTAGAGGTGGCCGGCCGGAGACTGACGTCGAAGAAGGGTCCTCGTCGAGGAGTAGATCGGAGTCGATGTCCGGGCCGCTTCCTCCGGGCGGCAGCCGGATGTCGAGCATTCCCATCTTGTTCTCCAACTCAAAGGGAAAGCCACCACCGGTGGAGAGGACGTTGGAGTGCTCACTAGAGGAGCTGCTCTCTGGGTGTGTGAAGGAAGTTTTGACCACCAGAGATGTTGTTTTTGGTGATGGGTAAGCTCAAATTCTCTACATTCTTTTATAGAATTGCATCAACAATTTTGAGTAAATTAATGACAAAAACATTTGCGGTTGATGACGATGATCAGTACAGTTAGCCAAGATCAAGAGACGCTACGAATCAAGGTGAAGCCGGGGTGGAAGCAAGGGACGAAAATCACGTTTGAAGGAATGGGAGGCGAGCAGCCAGGGATGCTGCCGGCGGACATCATCTTCTCCATCGCCGAGAAGCGGCACAAACTGTATAGAAGAGAGGGAGATGACTTGGTGATGGCGATAGAGATACCACTGGTGATGGCACTCAGTGGTTGCAACCTCACCATCCCACTTCTGGGTGGGGGCACAGCAGGTGTCCCGATCAACGAGGTCATCCACCCCGGCTACGAGACGGTGCTGCTTGGACAGGGCATGCACAGTTCCAAGGACAAGGGTGTCCGTGGCAACCTCTTCCTCCGGTTTCACGTCGCCTTTCCCAAGCGCCTTTCCCGGCAACAGAGAAGCGAGCTTTACAGTATTCTCCGGGATAGTTGATGACTTCGTTATAACCCTGTATTTCATCGGCTAGGATGGAATAGAACTTCTAAAGAAGCAAGTCCGATAGAAACAGAGCATAGAATGAAGAATGTGTATAAAAACTAGTACAATCAAAGGATTCAATCTCATATCACCGGCCATCTTATACATCAAAATGATCTTAAACAAAATAATTTAAACAAATGTATGCAATCAACTGACTCTGTAAAGTTTTACAAGCGATCATACAAATTAATAGAGCAAACAAACGCCATACAGAAAGCCAACATTTACTATCGTTTTAAACATACAATGAAGGTTCATGACAGCAAACAATATGTGATACTTGTTTTCACTTTTATCTTTGAAGTCCTACCTTGTTGAGACTGACTAGCTTATTGACAGAAAGTAGCATTCCAGTTTTCTTCCACCAAAGAATGAACATTATCCCTTGCTTTCTGCTGCAGCTCTCTGCTAAAACAACAAACCCAGACAACTAATCACCGTTTTGTGTATATATAATGCACGAACATTGTTTTTAGGTCTACAACTCTTATATCTGTAAGAAGCCCTTATCCTATTTTGTTCTCAAAATTTTGAATAATAGAAACAGTGAATGCTAAATTTGGTACCAGATGCTGGGCAAGTAGAAAAATAGCACTATATTTTGTCGTTCAGCCACCACAAGACGACCAGAGAAACAGCCATGTTACAACAGGAAGATATCTGCAGGGCAAAAAATAGTCATTTATCAGCGCTTCAGCAGGTAAATGAGTTCATATGAAAAATGAGAAACATTAATTGTTTCCGCTGATAAACGTGTAATGATCTATGATTTCGTAAATATTTTTGAATTTTCCATTTCAATCAAAATAAACACACCTGTCATAACTTCTTTGCAATTTCTTCTAAAGCACGCTCATAGTAAAGTCATTCTCAAGACAGCCGTCTTTGCCTCCTCAAAATTTTGCTTTTGAATGCGTAACCAAAGAAGCCAGACCATTCATCAAACTTTCTATGTAGCAAGATCACATAAAAAAAAAATAGAATCACTGAGTAAGACATTGAGCAGTACGTGCAAGGTGTTGAATAAAATCATCATTGGAGTGTGCTTATACCACAGCTTGAATTTTCTTAAGTGAATCCAAGTCACTGGCCTCATCTACCGATTCTCTGATCTCCATGATCTACATAAATACTTCACACAAATCATTTACAGAATGAAACAAGCTTTAATAAAAAGGCAACAAACAGTTATTGTTGGCACAGTATTTATGTTGACAAAGCATGATTTAAAACCGCCGTACTCTTTTAACCCATAGGACACTCCTGGGTACCATAGGTAGAAGAAGAGCAGACGAGTACAAACCTGTTTTCAGTTTGTTAAATTGCATTCAAGTTACACTTACTGCAAGGATTTCATTACATTTTCAGGGCATACATCTGCAATAAATATCATTCCTGAAATTACAATAGTGCAATTTACTTCAATTTATCGGTCATAAAAAATATTTAAGTTTAACGTCCAATCTTCGGTCCATACTCACTGTGACAAGATGAAAGTTGAAGATAAAAGTACACAGAGAGTGCTCCAATGAAAGTTGAAGAAAAATGTTTTTTTTATAAGGCAAGTCGAAGATAAATGTTAACAGTTTTATTAGCACAGAAATTAGATGACAACCTCTGCAAGAAATTCTGGATCTGTTATAGTTTTTTATTCGTCCACATGCATGCCTTCAATTTGCAGCTGACATGAATAAAATAAAATATATCAGAAATTCTTCATAAAATACTTTCACAGATATAAGTGTGATACAATTTACGATATTGGAACGGATAAAATGAAGAACGACACCATAAAGATATTAGACAGAACTTGTACAAGCTTTAGATATCTAAATGTAGCCTATATTTTGGCAACGAGAGAGAAAATAAAGCAAAAGAGGAAACATAAGCGACTAAAACTGCCTCACCAAATACATTGCTCGTGATAATGGCTTACTGAGTGTACGATTGGCATTAGTAACCCGACCAGATTGCTCAGCAGCATAAATCTTCTCTTTCTATAACCCAAAAAAACACAGAGGAATGAGGATTCATTACAGTTGGATCAAAATGCTACACAACAAAAAATTTGCAAACACTTTATCACCAAACCTCTGATTTCGAATGAAATAAGCCAGGGTGGAGCTTCTTCTGCCAATCCTTATACTTTCCCTGCAGATTTTCATCCATCAGTTCATAATTTTTCTCCCTGGCAAAATTTAAGCACAAAAGTCAGTGACTTCAGTCACTCTTGCATTTTTTCAAACATACAATAAAAGGCCAAAATTTTTTGCTTAATTTAAATCAAAGACCTCCCTGAAAAACTATGAGGCATTGACCTTCAACACGAAGAACCTGTTACCTGTATAAATGACCAACAATTTCCATTCATTCCAACTAACAATGTCTGACATTGACTTCAATAATCCACTCATTTAAAAGGGGCAAGTATTACAGATCTGTAGAAGCAATTATTTTCATATTAAAGCCACTTTACAAGTATAGTTGCTCCTTATTTCCCAATATTTCAGCAATTCACTCCATGGCCGACTATCATTCACAACATTGTCTGCAATTGACTTCAATAACCTTACAAGGGGCAAGTGATATCCCTCGACACATTATTGTCTCTTCTCAAAGAAAATGTTTATATTAAAGCCACTGTTATCAGTCCAATTGTTCCTTATTTCCCTATATAACAATAATTGGGTATGTATTTACAACGATTCAGAACAGAATGCTTCAATTTTGCAGAATTTTGGGTGCTTGTATCAAATGCAAATATTATACAATGACGGCAACAGCATAGTCCCATCCATGGAAGGGAAGCTACACATTAAAATCAAGCACGACAATATAGTATGATCCACCAATGTGCAAACATGAAACGAGCAAACACCATTGATGCCTCAAACGTAGGAACCAAAAACAACCACAAACAGGGGGAAGCCAATCTTACAATCTGAAGATCTGACAGTAGTCGATCAACGGATCCACCAGTTGAACACAATGGAATGAACTGCAGGCAAGGAAAGGCCCCTTGCCGGCGCAGCAATTCCAACAATGTCGATCCTGCAGGCATTAACACAGACTGGGGCTCAACAGAAAGCTTTGGCCAAACAGCTTGCCGGAGAGGGGATAGCGCCAGTGGGGCAGGCCGCGGTGGAGGGACGGAGCTAGGGAGGAGGTGCTGCCTGCGGAGCCACCACATTTTCCGCCGGGTTGGAGGTGAGAGTGGTGGTGACCGGAGTTAGTATGGACTGTTTTCTCTAAACTCTAACCTCATTCACAAGTCACATCAAACTAAGCTTTATGGACTCTGTTTCTCTAAACTCTAACCTCATTAACAAGTCACAGCAAACTAAGCTTGAGCTATAGCTAGTTTGTAAACAAGTTGACAATAAACAAAGTGGTGCTAAACTCTGCTCAGCTTGTTTATGGCCATTCATGTGGAGTTGAGTTTGTATATAATCCAGATCCAAACATTATATTTATTTTATTAACCAATATTCGTACAAGGGCTTTAGTTCCTGGTTGTATACCCAAATCTAAAGAACGAAATTTCATGATAAATGAATGAAGCATGAGAACGTTGTTCATATCTTCCACCAAAAGAACAAATATATTTGAGAAAACATGTATTCTCATCAATCAAAAATCTTTTCTCCGGTTGAAAACAACAAAAAAATAATTGAGCTAAAAATGCAGAGGTAACTTGGGATGAAAAAAACTGGTTTCCAGCTTTCTGCACCTGATAGAGCTAGATTTGTGGCTTTGGCATTCTCAAGAATCCGACCTGTAAGCCCGACCCCTATGATACCTGCCAACGTGCCTGCTGTATTAGAAACTCCCATAACAATTCCTGCATATTTTGGAGCAATATCCATATGGTTCACTGCAAATCCAGCTCTTCCCAAGGCCAAGAATCCGAGGGCCACAGAAGAACAGAAGATGGCACCAGACGGCGTTCTGAAAAGGGGAAGGGCCACTAGAGCAAAAGATGCCACCAAAAATCCAATAGTATTCAAAAACTTCCGCGTCCAGGTAACAGATAAAACTCTCCCAGTGATCATATAATCTGCCACCACTCCCCCGATGTTGGAAAAAATGAACATATTCAAGTAAGGCATCATCTTTGAAGAACCCATTTCCTGTAAACTGAGTTGAAGGCCTTGCTCAAAATATGTTGGAAGCCAATTCATCAACACATATAGTGCGTAATGAAAAGTGAAGTTGTTGACTACAATTGCCCAAACTGGTAAAGACATAACCATCTTCACCCAAGGAATCTTAGCACCACGCGAGGCATTCCCTCCATTTTCAACTTTTACCTTTTCTTTGGTAACTGAGAGGGGCAATAACGACTCTCCAAAAGCTGCATTAGTTCCCTTCAGATGATCAGAAACCTGAGGGGGGTCGCTTGCATATCTAAACCAAAAGATAGACCACATTGCACCAAGGGCAGCTTCAGCCAAGAACACTGAGTGCGGTCCCTTATACTTCACCAAGCTTGGCAACAGAAGCATGCCAGCTGCCGCACCAAGGTACATTCCCGATGTCGTGAGTGAAACAGATCGGGATCGTTCATGTGTTGGAACCCATTGCGCAAGAACAGTATGAATGGAGGGAAAGATGAAACCTTGAGCAACTCCTACCAGCAGTCGAGCAATAACCAATAACAAGCCACGATTAGGATCCAATGGGACCAGAGCGCATGTGAGAGACCACAGCACAAAGGAAAGAAGTAAAATCCTCCTGCCACCAATTAATTGAGCAGCCCAACCGCCGGGAACTTGTGAAAGGGCATAACCATAATAAAATGTCGACAGTATAAGACCTTTTGTTGACTGGTCAACCCCGAAAGAATCAGCAGCCACTGTGTAAGCAATTGAGAATCCCACACGTTCTATGTAGCATACACACGTACATATGAATGTTAGAAAAACAATCAAATACCGCTTTGGAAATCTTGATCTCTTCTTATTCCCCATTTCGACACACCCAGAATTCAGTGAAATAGGCTTGACCACTGTATGCTATCCATTAACAAGTATTTCTATCTTATACAAATATTTCTGGGAGGATATACTCTTATCAGTTTAAGTGGCACAAAGCTATCATAAGAAAGAATACACCTGATAAGAAAGAATACACCTGCAGATAACAACGTGCAAAATATTAATAAGTAAGAGAAACAAGAGAAGCTTATAAAACATATACTACTATTACTCAAGATGTAAACACTGAGGATTGGCTCGAGGTTTACATAGAATTTACTTCAAACAACATAAAAACATAAGATTCCAAGTTCAGCCGAAAATAATTACAAGTAATATCATTTTCTTCATCCACGTTACTCCGAACAAGAATAAGGAACATGGATCTTAATCTGGACAACCATGTAATTACCAAATTTTGACAGCCAGATGGCTCTCCTCCTTGATCCAAGCTAGGGACCGACAACTTATATACACTGGCGGAGTTTATGACAACATGTAATGTAAACAATTTATGAAAATCAATAAATATAACATTTTATTTACAAACTACACAAAAAATCAGTTTTGAAATATCATTCCACCTGATATAAATGAAAAATAGAGACATTTCAATTTGCAAAATATATCGATTGAATACACAGACAGCAAAAAGGATGGTCAACCAATAAAATAAAAAACCCACAAAAGCAATGAAATCGCTCACACTGCATATGATCCGTAAAAAACAAATGAGGGACATTAAAGCAACCCAAAACAAGATTAAATGTCTTTGCACGGCTGTGCTCTAGCATCTCAAGCAGTTGTAGAGGAGCCCAGCCGTTAAAAGGCTTTGAATTTGTGCCAAGAAGTATAACAACGTGGAAGCAAATTCCAACCGAACCTAAACTATACATGGTAGCTGTTGAATGCATGTCCGATCTAGTCAACCCCATCGGCCCAATAAAAAAAAAACTCACAACCACCCACAATGAATGAGCTACACATCAGGAACACAAAGTTGGTCAAACAAAGAAAAAGCAGCTGATTCAAAGTCGGGGAGGGTTGATAAAGTATATTTCCAGTGAGAGCACATGGTGAAGAACATTGATTCAATCAGGAAATCACGAAAAAACTACCTTTTCCATCTTCAAATTACATAGATTGCCCGACGGTGGCCTTCATCGTCGCCGGCCAGAAATTGGACGTGGGAAAGGCAACATTTCTGGGGTCTTAATCTGTGAGCGGATTGGATGGGTGGGGAAGGAGAAGGGGAGGAGGGAGGTTGGTGGGGTTACAGAAGACATATATTGACTGTTGTAGTCCGGGGTGAGCATTCGGTCGGTTCGGAAGTTCCCGCCAAAAACCGAACCGAAAAAATTCGGTCGGATCGGCTCGGGTTTGGCAAAAAACCGATATTTCAACGCAGAAACCTTGCCCACAAACACAAAACAAACAATTAACAAATCCCTCTGTAAATTAGCATGCATTTGAAGGGAGCCAAAAGAACTAAATCAATGATTTTGCAATCATCGTAACCAAGGCCGCAAGCCAGAAAGAACAATCAATGCTTTCTCATTGCAGCAGGCCCTTATCCCAAACACGAGGGTGACGAGCAGAATGAAGACAGACGAGGGTGAGGAAGTCGGTGGATAGAGGCGCCTGCCAGGCGTGGGCGGTGGGAAGATGATAGCTGTCGGGAAGGAGAGGTGTGGGTCAGTGGGTGGATTCGGTTTTCACGATTCGGTTCGGTTTAAAGTCGGTTCCAAACCGAATTTAAAGCCCCTACTAGAGAATGCCCTTTTTTAGCTTTTACCCAAAACCGAACCGGACTTATTTTTCAGCTTAAAGTATTGTTGTAAAATGTTAAAAATACATTTTTATTAATTAGAATTAATTAGTTAGTGATTTCGTTGGTTGTTACATTGGTGTGATTCATTGAATGGTTATTATTTGTTATTGGATCGTATTGTGAGTTGCCGAATAATTATTTTTTATGCTATTAGTAATTTAATAATACTTTATTTATATGTAAGTTTTAATTAGTAAAATTTGTCACCCCACCAGGAAAATTAGGTTCAATATGTAATTATTGTGACAAAAAAGAATCGGGAGGAGTCGCCCGTCTAAAACACTATTTAATTGTTTAATTTACAAAAATATTATAAAATATAAAAAGTGTCCACACCAGGTGAGGGTTGACAAAGTTGGATACAAGAAGGTCCGTGACAGCAAACAATATTCCCATTTTCTCAATTTATTTTTATCTTTGAAATCCTACCTTGTTGAGAGTTGAGACTGACCAGTTTGTCGACAGAAAGTAACATTCCCATTTTCTTCCACTAAAAGAATGAACATCATCATTCGCTTTCTGCTGCAGCTCTCTGCTGAAGTAACAAATCTAGACATATCATCATGTTTTCTGTATACATGACAAACAAACAAACTTGCTTTCAGGTCTACAACTCTTATATCCATTAAAAAGCACACCTATTTTGTTTTCAAAATTTTGAATGACAGAAACAGAGATGTAAAATTTGGCGCCCGATGTTGGACGAGTAGAAAAATAGCACTGAATTATGTCGTTCAGCCACCAAAAGACAACGATAGAAACAGTCACGTTATAACGAGAAGATATCTCAAGAGAAAAAAATACAGTAATTTATCAGCACTTCAGCCGGCAAATGAATTCATATGAAAAATGTGAAACACTAATTGTTTCAGCTGATAAATGTGCATAATGATATATGATTTTGTATATGTTTTTCAATTTTCCATTTCAATCAAAATAAACATACCTGTCATAACTTCTTTACAATTTCTTCTATAGAACGTTCATAGTAAGTCATTCTCAAGATAGCTGTCTTTGCCTCCTCAAAATTTTGCTTTTTGAATGCGTCTCCAAAGAAACCAGACCATTCATCAAACTTTCTATGTAGCTGGATCACATAAAAAAATAGAATCACCGAATAAGACATTTAACTGTACGTGCAAAGTGTTAAATAAAATCATCATTGCAGTGCACTTACACCCCAGCTTGCATTTTCTTAAGTGAACCCAAGTCATTAGCCTTATCTACTGATTTTTTGATCTCCATGATCTACAAAAATACTTCACACAAATCATGTACAGAATGAAACAAGCATTAAAAAGGTGATAAACAGATATTGACACGTTATTTATGTTGACAATGGATGGTTTAAAAACGCCATACGGTCCATACTCTTTTAGCCCATAGGACGTCCTCGGGTACCATAGGTAGAAGAGCAGACGAGTACAAACCTGTTTTCAGTTTGTTAAAATGTAGTCAAGAAGTTACAATTACTGCAAGGATTTCACTCCATTTTCAGTGCATACATTTGCAATAAATAGCATTCCTGAAATTATAATAGTAAATTTTATTTCAATTTATCTGTCATAAAAAGTAATATGCATTTTAGTTTAATGTCCATTCTTCGGTCCATGCTCACAATGACAAGATGAAAGTTGAAGATAAAAGTATACAAGAGAGTGATACAGTGAAAGTTGAAGAGATAAGTTTTTTTTCTCAAGGCAAGCTGAAGAGAAATGTAATTAGTTTTATGAACACAGAAATTAGATGATAACCTCTGCAAGCAATTCTGGATCTGATATAGTTTTTTCTTCATCCAAATGCATGCCTTCAATTTGGAGCTGACATAAATAAAAGAAAATATATCAGAAATTCATGATAAAATACTTCACTGATAGAAGTGTAATAGGATTTACTTTATTGGAACGGATAAAACAAAGAACGACACCATAAAGATACTAAACTGAAATTGTATCGGCTTTAGTTATCTTAAGGTAGCCTATACATTGGCAAGTAGTGAGAAAATACAGCAAAAGAGGAAATAAGAGCTACAAAAACTGCCTCACCAAATACATTGCCCGTAATAATGGCTTACTGAGTGTACGATAGGCATTAGTAACCCGACCAGATTGCTCAGTATCATAATTCTTCTCTTTCTATAACCCCAAAAAACATGGGGGAATGAAGATTCATTACAGTTGGATCAAAATGCTACACAATAAAAAAATTCGCAAACACTTCTTCCCCAATCCTTATACTTTCCCAGTATATTTTCATCCTCCAGTTCATAATTTTTCTCGCTGGAAAAGATTTTAAACAAAAGTCAGTGACTTCTGTCACTGTCGCATTTTTTCAAACATACAATATGAAGCCAAAAAATTTTGCTTAATAAAATCCATGATCTCCCCAAAAAACTATGAGATCATCGACCTTCAACACAAAGAACCTGTCACCTGCATAAATGACCAACAATTTCCGTACATTCCAAAAAAAACAATGTCTGTCATTGGCTTCAATAACCCACTCAATTACAAGGGGCAAGCAATACTTAACTGGGGAAAACAATTTTGGAAGG
>JAVDBV010003642.1:0-17441 GCA_032619315.1 Piper longum | reverse complement strand
CCCCCCCACAAAAAAAAAAAAAAAAAAAAAATCATACCCGGAGACGGACCACAACCATTGCTTCCCATGTTTTACACAAGTTGAGTAAAAAGTGACAAAAGATTGAAACTTTTTAGAGCTAAACCTTAAGTAATGGTGAGAATGGAAGCTCACCGGAACGGCAAGGCCGGCGGCGAGGTCGTCCTCGGTGCTCAGGCTGCCAGAGAAGGGCGGGGAGCCGGCGGAGATAGGATGTGGCTCGGCGGCTCCGAGCAAGTCCACCCCTCCCTGCTCGTCTTCGGCGCCGGCGACGTCGAGGTCCTCCACCGGGAAGTCGAGGAGGTCGTCGATGTGGTCGAAGAAGTCGCCGCACAGGTCGTCTTCCACCTCCTCCAACATAACACCGCCGCCGACACCACCGATGCTGCGTACCACCATGGTTGCAGAGGAAGAAGCTATGTTGAGTTTGTGTGTCTGAGAAGGAACAACACAAAACGTTGTTTGTTAGAAGAGAGACAAGATTGGCACGAGCGATAACAAGAAACTTAAAAAAACAGACAACAAAAAAAACCAAGATTGACAACTTACTTTTAACTACAGGATTCAGTTCAAAATTTTGCATGATACACTATTCCAATCATCAATGAAGATAGAACAAAAAATCACACAAACTCACCTTCCAAATTGCTAAAAGCACCAGAATAACACTAGAGAGTTCTTTCAGTGAGAAACCCAGTAAAAATGAAGTGAAAGAAGCTCAATCTCTCCACCTCCAGGAGGGAGTGGGAGAGAGAATGAATAAGGAAGAGTTGAGGAGGAAGGGGAAGCTATAAAAAGCGTCACTTGCCCACACCTCCTGGTAGGTGAGCCTTCCCTCTTCAGTGCGAGCTGTCTCCTTTCAGTTTCCCTCCCCCTGCACAAAAGTAACTCACCCTCTCCTTCCCTTTCTCACCATTGTCGTCACCTCCAAGTCTCCCTCTACCAAGACCCCACCCCCTCCCCAAAATCTCTTCGGATTGTTCCGAGAGGTTGTGGACGCGGATACGAAATGGCGCAAAGAAGTAAGCTTTTTCGACAGTAACAGCTCTAGCTTAGACGCTGATTCCCCTTCACGTCACTGTTCTCCTCTCACGTCCATGATTTCTTCTTCTTCCTCTCCTCTCAAGCTCTTGCTTTGGTTTTATACACACACAAGAACAGCTGGTTTTGATTTGTCAAACCTTTTTTTTTTTTACAATTTTATGGTTTAGTGGTAATGAGGCTATTAAGAAAGTGATTAGGGAGGGGAAATGACGGGTGTCGCCTTCTTCTTGAGGGGAATTTAAACGTCCTATCCGGTGTGTCACGTCTTTCTAAGAGTGTTGGGGCATTAATTGGCAGATAAAATAACTTTTTTAAAAAAATTCTTGTATTGAAATAATGGTTTTTATTCTTTTGTAACAAAAAAAAGGTAAAAGGATCAAATCGATGGGAGAGGGAAGAGGTATATTAGGTTATATGTGGTTTTGGGGACTCTTTTTTTTTTGTATAGGGATGGGATGGGCGGGAAGGTGTGTGAGAGTTGAAGGATTTGTGATAGAAAAAAGACAATTTTTCTTTCTGTACATGGTTTTCAACATTTTACAATTGTACATCTTTTCTAGTTTGGAACTTTAGACTTTTAAAAAAATGAGACGTCATAGGCTCAAAAGAATATAAAATTTTCTCATTTGAATCCATCTGTCCCTAAATTTCTCATCTGGTTTTATCAACACACCACAACCTTTGATCATTGACTCTAATGGCTGAAAAAATCCAATGGTTTTTGGACTTCACGTAGTATTTTTTCCCCCAGTTGATACTGGCCAGCTACGAGTCAAAATCGTGCACAAATGATAAGTTAATTTGACATTATGTTTCTAAGTAAGTTACATTTATAGGTTTATTTTATATCTGCAATACAGTCCCCATTTTAGGGTGCTCACCATGACTGGACAAGAGGGAGTGAATGAGCATGGTGTTAAAAAAATACATCCAAATGTGCAGTGTGGAGCTCACGGTTTAAGGGCAAAAAACTTACCATGGAGTGGTCTATCATATTTTATGAACGCCCTTTCCATCCATCCCCTTTTGTCGCATCTTATGAAACCATGAAATGGGGCGTTATAACACATGGAATAACATGCACCCCTTTCATTGGCGATATATATCTATATAATCCTCTTGTCCTTTTGTATGTTATAACATACAAATAATGCTCTTTTCTTTTACTCACTCGTGTATTGTACAATGCAAATTTTTATCTAGCGTAGAAAAGGATAATTATGCAAGGGAGTGAAAACCCACAAAAATAAACAAGGCAAGGCTTGCTTTGAAACATGCGAGATGGTCAAAGGGATTTTTTTTTTTTACTTCTATCCCCCATTTCTTCACTTTGAAGGGAAGAAATAATCAAGTCATCAGAGGTCGGTGCCTTTATAACCAGGGCACAGAGTGGATACTGTTAGGTGGGGATACGTCGTTGTTTATTAAATAGAGAAACTCCCCCCTACATAGTTTGAATGCCCAAAGCCACGTCGTTGCAAGTTATCCAGGCCACATTTTGCATTTAAATCAAATGATTCAAATCAAAACTAGGACGTCCTCTCACCTGAAACACCTAACGCTCGGCCCACAGATCTTTTTTTACACAATCGTCTAACCACCAAATTACACATCCATATTAGTATATACGACTAATCACTCCGTATATAAACAAGCATATATAGCATCTGTAGTACAGCTAAATATGTACGTGTGCACCTCACTCGTACATTGCATCACCTACCGTATCTGGTCCTTGCTCGGGAGCTTTGTACACTAGAAGTGGGTCCGACGTCACATGCAAGTAATTGGAAAAAAAATTGGCCGTGTCTGAGGGAGGACAGGCCAAGCACACATGGCCTAAGTCACGGCCATGCATCCCCCTCTTGTTGTTACTAGAACAAAGAATTTTAATCGGGAAAAAAATGTATAATGTGGAATGTGTGTTTGTTGACGGTGATTAACTAGTGTCTAGTTTTGGGTACATGAAAGATTAGACTAATTGTGTGTGTGTGTGTGTGTTGGAATTGAATGAGTAGGAGGAACATGTGGGTGGCAGCTCACTGTATCATGGGCATGCATAGGTCTGTGGCCTCCATCGTGGAGCGAACGCTGTTGTTGAATAAAAGGGACGCATCGGATATTTCTATGCTCAGGCGACGGGCTCGTGGTCGAAGTTCTTGTTCTCTAAGTGTCGGCGCAAAGTACACAGTAAGGATTTTTTAACTACAATAATTATTGGAAAAAATAAACTATGAATTAAATTAATTAAAGAGAGTGTGTCATCTTACGAGTTTTTTAAATTTTTTTGCTCGGATTAGTCCTCTTTTGTTAAATTTTTTCTAGTCATCATATTCTATTTTCTCACTCAACTAAAATTTATCTTTAAAATTATTTGTTTAATGTATCAAATTACCATATTTTATCTCGTTGCACCAAAGAGTTTTCTATAAATTTAGAGTCTCTCATATTTAGATCATTGTCTTGTCTAATATTTCTAAAATATTTAGAAATATCTAAACCTTAAACTTATAGTGAAGTATAATTTTTTATTAAAAAAATAGCAAATGATGAGTTGTATAAAATATTAGTATAAGAGTCATATATTGTTTCGCCAAGCAATCCTGCTCAAGACTTAACTAGCAAAAGACTC
Organism: Piper longum; assembly: GCA_032619315.1. Taxonomy (NCBI): domain Eukaryota; kingdom Viridiplantae; phylum Streptophyta; class Magnoliopsida; order Piperales; family Piperaceae; genus Piper; species Piper longum. The sequence goes on along the minus strand of JAVDBV010003642.1, from coordinate 13,747 downwards.
GTGCCATGCTGAGGTCTGAAACTTATTTATAATATATATTAAGAATATACAAAATTAATTTTTAAAAAGATTATATTATTTTTTAAAAATATAATGTATATTTATTTAATTTTTTTAAAAAATTTCTATATAAAAATATCAAATAGTAATTTTAATTTTAATAAATCAAATTTTAATAGTTAAATAGAATTTATTAAAATATTTTTAATTTGGATAGAATTATAATCTAAGTTTATTCATAACAATAAATGATAACATACAACAAAGCAAAAAAATAAAAAATTGTAAAATTAAAATTAAGTATATATTATTAATTAACATACTTTAATTCGAGTAGTATAATTATAAATATATTAAAATTTATCAATATTTAAAAAAAATTAATTTGAGTAAAGTTAACTATACTCTAATACTTTTCTAATAATAAACTAAAATAACATTATTTTAAATTAAATAAGCATAATGTGCTAATGAAACTATTACATGCCAAGAATAAAAAATTATTTTAGAATGGGATGAGTCTAAAAAATTTCGGTGCTTTATATAAGGGGGTTAATTAATATATTATTTTAAAATTTAAAAAGATAGTTTTAACAATTTATGATAATTTGGTAATTATAAATTCAAGTACATAACACATCATATATTCTAAATATAATCTAATTTTAGATTAAAAAAAATATCAATAGCATCAAGGCTATTCATTTCTACACATTGTCTACGTCGACTCCTGTGGGTCCAGCAATCGGAAGGGTCCACTCTAGGCCAGCTAATCACAAACATTGCGATGGGGAGGGCACGTGACCGGCTGTGCCAGGTAATTTTGGTTTTCCCTGTTTCATTAACCAAGAAAAACGAGCCAGCGATATGCCGGACATATTTAAAATTTATTAATGTTATATATTAAAAAATATACAAAACTTAATTTAAATATTTATAATATTATTTTAATTTAAAATAATAATATAATTGTTTATTTTTAACGAAAAAATATAGTTGTATATAATTTTTAAATAAAAAACAACAATATGTAAATAAATAAATACATTAAATTTGTAAAAATCTAAATTTAATATATATTATTGAGTAGCAAACTTTAATTTCATATCATAACTATAAATTTATTAATATTTTAAATTCTTAATTTTAATAAAATTATATTATATTATTTTTAATAAATAATAATAATAGTAGTAATATTTTTATTAAATATTAAAAAATTATAAAATTATTATATGACCCAAAACAACTACGACATAATAAAGGTTAAACAGAATGACATTAAAAAAATTATAACACTTTAATTAAGGGGTTGATATATATTTGTCTTTAAAATATATATTTATTAATAAATATATGTATATATTATTTTATAAAATAAATTATTATTATTAATATTAAGGAAAGAAGATTGAAGAAGTAATCTATGTTCGAGTCTGTTTATTTAGTTGGGACCCACATTTTTCTAAAAGCGAAAAATATAGGCCCACGACCAAGTGGGGCCGGATTGACGAGGTGACATTTTATGGGCGACGTAGGCTCACACGTGATATGTAATAAAACTCTCATCGTGACTTCTTACCTTCATATATGACGAGGCGACAGATTGTAGGGAATAAAACACAGTCACGCAGTCAATACCGCCGCTAATGGAGCGTGTCGGTGACCGACACCTCGCCGGCAATAGCCGGGAGGGAGCGCCCAAATCTCGGCCAATTGCCCCGTAGAAAAGAACGCAGTCGGTGCCATCGTTCTTGACGAGTTTTGATTCCCCCAAACACTTCGTTTTTGAAGGAACGTGAAAAAGGCCTGCCCACAACGTATTAATACAAAGCAACGTTTAATTGGATTATAAGAGCGCTAATGACTGTTTTTGAAATTTTTAACAACTCTGGGGTTAAGTGTGCGCGACGATAGCCTAGTTTTGGTAAAGGTTGAATTTTTTTTTTTTTGATTTTGATTTTGTTGGACTCATTCATCACCTAAAAAACAATTCATCTATCTTTTTTAAGAAAAAGGCAGGCGAGGGGGACATGGTGGAGATGTTTGTGAAGGCAATGGAGCCCTCCTCCCCTGCGTGATGGCCGCTCCCCTCCCCCTGGCCTTTTCTTTATTTATTGGCCTTTGTTTTTGTGGGCCCACCTATTTTTTAAAAAAAAAATTGAAAAATTGAAATTGAATTCTTGAGGGTGATGAATGATGCCCGCTGGCGTTGCGGAGTTTTGAAATGTGGTTGCGAATGCCGTTCAACATCAAATTTTTATTTGTGCAAGAAGCTGAAGAAACCAATGAAAAATATAGTCATTAGCGAAATTCAATTCAATTCAAAGTCAACCCATTTACGTGGCTAAATTGGTAGATTACCTACCGTACACCCACCTTATTAGAGCTCTTCCATAATACAATAAATTAGAGATCAGACTTGGGTCGCACAAGCCTCAATATTCTAAACCCTTGTGGGCGTCTCTAGACCCTTACTCGATACTAAGGGTGGATGGAAATAAGCATGCATGGATGCTTCATTCCAATATTCATTATAGAGAACAAACTTCTCCAAAAACTTCTCCAACTTGATGTTTACATTCAAATTTGAAGTTTAGGGTTTGGGAGGAGCTTGGCATCCTCTTACCTAAGTGGGCCCCGTAGGATGAATGCCAAGGCCCACCAGGGATCTCTACGTGGGAAGCACCAATTGAAGTAGGTCAAGAGCACCAAACCCTCGTGGAGTAGTTGATGCAAAAACGTGCAAAAAGCCGGGCAAGGCTCCAACTTTTTACTTGCTTACACTTCTAGCCTTCTTCCCAATCTCACCAAACCAAGAAGACTCTCCCATAAACTGGCCATCTCTTGGTTATGAGATAGCTCAATTTCAACCGAAAGATGGAATCTCCACACTTGGTTTGGTAACTAAAGAATGTTAATCAACTGCACCCATGTACCCATGTGGTGAGCTCGTGCCCTGCTGATGCTTTTGGTCAGCCCTACAATTTTCACCACCACAACAAGGGCTGAACATCCATTAATCTAAGTTTATGTTATTCTTTTTGTTAGCTGCCCGTTTGATGAGGAGGAGCTTCTTTCATGTGCCCTTCTTGGCAGTAAGGATTCCATTGTGGTCAGAGCTGTTTTACGTTAGTTCTGTGATTAAATTATTGGGTTTTCTGATCTATCCCTGCTAAGCACTTATCAGGTATCACTTGCCTGCTAGAGGTATCTTCCAACATTCAGACAGAAATGGTCAGAATGAGGCTGTAAATATTCGTATTGGATCTGGTGAACAAGCAATAAGATCATTAGGTTCTTCATTCCATGTGAGCAATGTACTTGGAAATTGAAATCAGTAAATAGTTTGGGTTATGAGCTGTGTCGTCTGTGAAGGTGGTTAGAAGCTGCATGCATGATGATGTCAGTCTCATGCATGTTTTGCGGTAATCTCTACTCAAACTTGTCTAGTAGGATTTCATGTAGAAGTTGATTAGGAAAAACCTTAGCAATTTCATTTAAAAAAAAAAACAGCGTGGGAAAGGAATGGTCTGTGTGGAAATTTGTGTGAAGATGACAAGTAATCGAAGTCTATGTAGAAAATAATACCCAAAAAAGACAAGACAAATTGAAGGCGAGGGATTGATCATATATGGTGGCATGGATTTAGCATTACAAACCGAATCCAAATAATCATCAAAATTGGGCGAAAGCTCCATGTTTGGAGTGGTCCTAACACAGCTTAGTCCACCAAATTGGCCAAACCAGCGTTGCTTCTATGTTCGAGCCATCTGTGCAAGTTGGAGAAGAAGCTACTTCGACGTATGAAAATCAAATGATGTTCTTTTGTGGCGCAAGTCACGTTAGCATCAAGAGATCATTTTTTGTTCATTTCTGTTGGCAATGGTGGCGAAATTCGTCGCCAGTTTGGTCATTCCGCAATAGTATAGTTGATCAATTGGCCTACATTTTTTTCGATATTTTTAGATGCTTTCACCTTCTGAAATGTTAGCCTTTCAATGTTCACATGACAAATGTGCATCTATTTTAACATATTTAAAGTTTTTTTCCCAAAATTTTTAAGTTATATATGGTAGTACTTTCATACTTTGCAATATTCATTTGCGTAGACATGCTCGCTAATAACATGGTGCCATGTACTCATCGTCATTTCATTAGCGTTACCATCTATGCCCTAATTCTCAATAGATATGTAACATGATATCAAACAACAAACCAGATCGAAGTAGCACTGAACAAAATGTTTAAAATGAGTTTAAATTGATCGGTTTGGTTAGTTTAACCAAACCTGTACTCAGCCTTACAAGTAAGAGTCGCGTATATAAAAAGTGACTTATTTTTTAGGTTTATGCGACACATTGACTCAATCTCTTTGAGCCGCAGACCCGACCAGGCAGCTTTCGACTGTCATTGAACCGGTCCGATTATCAGGCCGAGGTTGGCTTGGCCCAAAAGGCCAAACTGCACAAGACAAAATCATACTTCCCACCATTCAGTACTGATTAACATAGCATATATGCTCTTATTTAAAAAAAAAACTCAAAATCTTGCTCTTATTGATCAATCAAAATACAATGAAAAAAATTAAAATAAAAAAATTAAATTATTATAATCTATCTTTCCATTAGAGTCAATCAAAATCAAAGTTTTAGTACTCTATAAAGATTTATCTATAAAATTAGAATTTATCTTTTAATTTAATTGTAATCTATCTTATTATTTCACGAAGATTTATCTATAAAGTTAAAATTTAAGATGACACGACATCTTGCCTAGTATAAATTAGTTTCATTTGCTTATAACTTTTATCTTATATGATAATTCTCCCATCTTATTAATTAAAAAGTTAGCAAATGAGAGTCAAATCCCACACTTCCAAACTAAAAAACCTGCCATCCCTTTGCCACAGAGAATTGGTAATACCCAAACAGAGCACCAAAATATTCTTAACGTAGACCTTTTTTCTAAACGGACTTAATATGTAACTTTTGATTTGTATAAGATATTAAAACGAGTTTAAATGTCACTCCAAGAAGGTATCAATCATCATATATTCATCTCATAGGCGAATGGATCGGCACAAAGCCCCACTAATCAGGTGGTGTTTTTGAGGCGCATTGAAATATGGAACTGCTCTGGTACTTCGCCTCCATGCCTGTCCAATTGTAAACTGACCAAAATGGGAAAGCTAAGCCCTTCAAAATAAATAAAAAAGGTAAGGATAAGATAAAAAAGGTACTTCCAAAATATTTGTGCTCTTGTGTAAGAACAATCACTGTGGAAAATTGGGATAGAAAGCGCACCCAAATACCCAAAGTGTAAGAACAGTCACTTGCAGAAAATTGTCATAGGAAGTGCATCTCTTCATGTGGATAATCATAAAATTTTATTGCCCTATATCTCGGCTGGTCGTACCAGGTTTCTTCTTAAAAACTCCCTCTACCTTCTTGCCGTTTGCCAATCAATTCCCGTGTCCCTAGCAAGAAATGTACAAGCTATCTGCAATGGCTGTAACAAAAGTGATCATTGCTATCAGAAGGATAGAATGATAGTTGTTACCGAAGTAACATTGGAATAGCTGTTTTCCACCACATTCACATGAATTGCTAGTCTTATATGGACATTGAAAAGCTGAAAGACCTTATTTAAAAACTGTCTTTTTCTTCATTTAAGTTATCCCAGAAAGGGATTGGGGACTTAGAACCACTTAAAAACAACTAGAAACAAAACGAAATATATATAACATGATGGATAAAAGAAAGGGTTGAGAGAAAACTGTCAGGATGCATTTCAGAAATCATGAATATAGACTTTTTCTGTACATAATTTTTTCTGCTGGTAAGGAAGGTATATACATTGAAGTGTTTTTATCATGAAGAGGACTTCAATATCCCATGCAGTCCTCTACGTCTGTCCCAAAAGAACAGTTTATGGCACCATGTATTAATGTCTCCCAGATAGACTTACCAGGAATGACGCATCTAGACACCATTGTTTCCAACAAAAGGTATGCATCTGGAAAGCGGTCAGATCTGCAAAGAGCACACATCATTGAATCAAATGTAGATGTCTTAGGTATAATCCCTCTTTCCATCATCTCCGAAACAAGTATGAATGCTTCAATCACCTCATCTTTTTGAAGGAAGCCATCGATTAGAATTTCGTAAGTATGCATATTACCACTGATGCACTTCAAGTTCATTCTCCTCAGAAACCTCTTTGCTTTGTCCAGCTCTCCCACTTTCGACAATCCAGCTATAAGGGTATTATAAGTAACTGCATTAGGTTTGCATCCAACCTCTTCCATATTCACTAGCATTTCACTCGCTGCTTCAAACTTTCCCTGCTTACATAGCCCATTTATGTAGATGTTGTATGTGAAAACATCAGGATTAATACCAATAACGAGCATTCCATCAATCAGTTCATCTGCTTTGTCAAACTTACCACAACCTATCATACCATCAAGAACAATTGAATAATCTATAACATCCGGTTGGAATCCTTTCAATTCCATTTCATATAACATATCCAATGCTTTCATAACCTTCTTCTCTCTCGCAAAAACACGAATGACATTACTGTATCCCGTTCCACCAAGTGACACTCCAGCCTTGCTCATTTTCTCATTAAACATTTGAACCTCTCTTGAGCTTGCATGTTTACAAATAGACAAAAGAATGGTCTGATACATGGAGGAGTCCGGAGCATAACCATACTCATCTATCTGATCCAGAATTTCCATGGCATAATTGAATTTTCCCATCTTACAAAGAGTTTTTATGAGTATAGAAAAGCTTGAGACCTCAAGCCGAATATTCATGGTCAAGGTCTGTTTCAAAACAGGGCAAACCAAAGCCAATCCCTCCTGTTTCTCGCATAATGTGGACAACAATGCATCAAGAGATAGTGCAGTAGGGATGCATCTGAATCTTGGAATTCGATAGAAAGTCTCAACAGCTTCCTTGAGCATGTTGGTGCATCCATAAGCTCGTATCAGATCAACAAATATCCTCTCTGGCGGGTCAAATTTCTCAACTGTCTCCATTTGATGAAGAAGAGGAGGAAGCTCATCGAATAGCAAATTTTTCAATAGAAAGTTGATAATGTAACTATAAGCAGTAGGACTCAGATTACAGTTGTAGCTTTTGAAGCTATCATTAACCGCCGATACAAGCTGGATTTGGCCAGGGTTTCGTTGCTTTTCACATAAAACCTTCTTCACCGTGTCCATAGCTTGCAGTTCCTGAAATTTATACTGCCATTTGCCGCTATAACAATTTCTCCGCCACTTTGTTCTTCTAAGGCTAAATCGCATCATACAATTCTGATGAAACAAATGGCTCTAGCACTTAACATAGATCACCAACATAAACTCGAACTGCAAGATATAAATCATAACAATTTCCATGCGCGAAAAAGGAATATCACATAACTTTTTTATAAAAAGAATGGAAAAATCATGGTAGTCTACCTGTTGGGCTATGAAAGAATACCATGATCTCCTTTCCTGGAGCTGCTCAATCAGTTGAATTTTAAAAAATCATTTACATTTCCGAAGTGATTGTGGTTTGCAATATTGAATTCTCAGGCTAATTCCGACCATGTCCACTGCGGACAAAGCATGGCCACCTTCTATGCCATCCAAAAGTTTAAGTTCCTCATTTGTTGCTGAGTTCCTGGTGGGAGGGACGATTTCTCTCAAAAGAGATGAAAAAAATGTCTATCTAATGACCTCAAGTGGAGCTCTACATAGTTTATGGTGTACACCTATACCACAATCATAATTCCTTTTATCAAATGGCAATGATCAAATTTTATTTATAAATTCCCATGATTTCCCATCATAGGTAATATTTACAGGAAAAACAATAATCATAGAGAAAAGTTTAACATAATTAAGGATAAAATAAAAAACACTAGTCAAGGCAAATATTTCAGCCACTACCATACATAAGAAGAAACATTATGTGCTTGACCAAAACCAAGAACATGTTCAAATTAAGGGCCTGAAAATCGTACCAAACCAGCAACATGTCCAGATGCCATGCCTTACAAAAATAATCAATGTATAAACTTAACAACAAAGAGATGATTCCATGTTTCTCAAATTTTGGAGGGTCCAAATTAAAAAATGGAGAGAATCAACCCCATCACTGTCTTCATATAAAAAATATACATATACAAAAAAGATGCAGCATTCATCAACAATCGATGTATGAACTTAGCAACAACGCATATATTTCTCAAGCAATGATTGTCCAAATTATTGATTGCAAACATCATCACTGTCTAGATCAAAACAAAAGTTCACAAACACACACACACACACACACACACACACACACACACACACACACACACACACACACACAAAGAAGAAGAAAAAAGATACAGCATTTACCAACATCTAAAAGAGCATATAAGTAAAAAAAAGGGACATATATCGGATTGAAGAGCACAACCCAAGTTCAAGTACACAAACAACAAATCAAAATATTACAGAGATTATTGAAGATAGTGAGCGTGGATGAAAGCTACCATTTTGGTGCCCACAAGCAGAGACGAACCGCCGCAGCGAGAGGGAAATATGAACAGGGAGAAAGGGAGAGATGGCGGCGGTCGCCGGTGGACGGTGGCGGTAAGGGGGGAGGAGTATCCGGCGGCGGTGAAGGGGAGTAAAAGAGGGGATGGAGTCTTGGCTACTGGAATCTTGTTTTGTTTAAGCTTAAATTAATTAGTTTAACTTTAAATTTAAGACAAACTAAGGATTTATGTTATAAATAAATATAACTTTATAGATAACCTCTTATATTGAATAATAATATAAACTATAATAATTTAATATCTTAAAAGCGATTTTGATGGACTTTAGATTTTATTTAAATGAAAATATAAATTATGATTATTTGATTTGTTATTATTATTTTTATTATATTTTGATTAATTAAATTTCTTATTTTTCATTTGAAATATTTGTATTTTTGATTGGCTAGTTAAAGGGGCATTGAGTTCCCTTGTATTAAAATTTAATGAGAATATTTATTTGTTTTTGAGTTAATTTGGTTTAAGTTGGGTTAGAGTTAGCTTAATTATATTTACTTATACCTTTAGGCAATTTAGATTTGGCAAAGTCAGAAATTTAAGGCCTTTAATTTTTTATTTTCATGTATTGTGAGAAAAAGTTATGGCGTAGTTATTTCTATTTTTTTGGGTATATTTTTCAGTCCGATGGTTAATTTATTGAAGTGCATTTTTAAAAAAATTAATATTCTCTATCAGTTAGACTTTGATGGTTTAATACTACAATTTGGAAAAATGATGGTGTTTTAAGGTGATAATAATTGAGATGCGTATGAATATGTAAATGTTTACGAAATTGATCGTAAAAAATACTTTTTTATGGGGTAAAATACATGATTCTTTGTCTTTAAACAATAAGCCATGCAAGATTCACATAATTATGCAAAATGTTACTACTGTTTATCCAATCGCTAGGAAGCAATATCATGGCGGATGCAAAATGGTTGAAATCAAATTTATTTAATCAAGACAAAGCCAAAAAAAAGAAAAAGAAAAGAATAAAAGGCATTTACAACCAAAGTTTTGACAAATGGGAGGAGCTTCTCTTCACTATTCCCGTCCTCTGAATTCTCACCCTGTCTTCTTCACTCTTGTATTCATTGTACTACACTCCCGAATCCTTGTGAGCCACCCCATTAGTCTTCTTAGCTTCACCTTCTTTCTCATGGTTGTTCAACAGTGGAGCCGAATCCTTAATCTGCAAAACAAGCGCAAAGTAGTGAAAGTTCATGTAGGTTGATCTTATTTCTACATTTGTAGGGATGAAGTGCTGAAACCAATGTGTTACCTGAGATGTAGGCAAGAAGTCAATGCCCTGCTTCTTGGGTTTCTCATGAACACAGTAGTAGGAGTACATGCCCATGCCAAACATGGCCACAAGGATGCCAATGATGTTCCTTGCTGTAAAAGGGTCACGCAGCAATGTGTAGCCAAAAGCCAGAATGAGGCATGTCTTGAGGTGGCCAAGAACCTGATATGTCACTGGTGAGGTCTTTCCAATCACTAGGAATGTGCTAAAGTTGACAGAGACGGCTATCAAGCAGGATAGAATGATGAAAGCCTGCACAATGAATGAAGTATATATGCAAGAAAGATAGTATTGTTGGATGATTGAATGTGTTCAAATGGCTATTATTTATGTTAATACCAAGACCACAGGGGAGTATTTGAAGGCAAAAACATTCTGCTTGGTGAGGCATTGATCAACTAGAGGCCCTGAAACAAAGAGAATGGCAGCTTGAAATGGTGATGACTGGTAGAGCAGCTGGGTGGATGATACATTTAGCTTCTTCTGTATTGTGTTGGTCATCTAGCAATAACGTTTTTCATAAAAAGTGCACAGATTAATCTTACTGTTGAATTTGTAAAAGAAGATGAGAGTACATAGGATGAGGAGGGTACTATTTGACTTATGCAGGTGGTTGCTATTGCAAGTAGGGAGAGTATTGATCCTAGCAGATTTAGCTTTAGATCTGTAACTGATGCAATGCCAACTCCAAGAAGTAAGACCAGAAGAGATAGCTTTATTTTCTGGCTGAAGTAGATGAATTCCAATCAGAAAATACAATTTGAGTAAATAGGAAGTTTAAATTCAACTTTCATATTGCTTGGTTTTCTACTCACCTAAATTGCTTCTTGAGAAAAAGTGTCTCAAGCATTACAGTGAAGGGTATGATAGCTAGTTTGGTCATCTGTTACATCATGATCAATAGTTAACTTGTATGAAACAAGGAGTAAAACTGAAAGGTTGGTCATTGGTGAGTAAGGTATATATGCACCTGGTAGAAACCAATGGAGTTGAAGCCTAGACTAAGATTGAGAAGGCCAATGGAGACACCATTGAGAATGCCAAATAGCATCACAGTTTTCATCTCTACTTGTTTGGGCTCAAAGGCATTGAAGCGTTGAGCCACATGAAGGGTGCAAAATGTAACCATCAGATGCCAGCTTGTGAGTGTTGTTGCTGGAAAGACAAACAAAGTCAGATTCCAGTAAAATGTCTCAAGTTGATGCTGATTATGTTATTTCATATTGTGGTATTGGTAATATCTAACATGTAAATATTAGTTCTTAGCAAAAATTTTGCTACCCATATGAACCAATTTTACCACTATGCAACAATTAAATAATGATGACATTGAACTATTGAGATGAAAACGTGTGATTGAGTGGCATACCAAATGGAAATCCAAGGCTGCTAATGAGAGCTTTGTTGCAAATGACAATGGCTACCGAAGATGTAACCGACAGAGCCAGCGCTCCTATCACACCTAGCTGAACACCAGATTTCTCTGCCATCTCCTTTTCTTCTCTGATTGATCACAAAATCCTCCAACCTGAATCCGAAGGAAAAAGAAACATACCTCAAACAATAGATCAAAGTCAACAATTCACACCATAAACAGCTTATAAGCAGGGAAGGGTTGGAAACAATCATACTGTCTTCTACCCCGGATTGATGTTCTTGGTCTCAGAGATGTTTTTTGTTGAGGTGGGTCTTCTCCAATTCTGGTTGAGATGGGAAGGAAGATGAGCAATAAGCACCCCAAAATATGATGCTTTATGATCCTTGGTTGAAATGAATTGTGGGCTGGCTCTAGAGGCCCCTTTTATTTTTGAGAAAGAATAGATTTCAACTTTCCCAATGATCTGTTGGACACCAGCAGCAGAATATACTTTGCACATCTTCACCAAGAAGAAGAGCTAACTGCAAAACAAAGCAACTCTGCTCTATTTTTTTCTTTCTACTGCAGCCGTTTGTTGCCAGGGTAACATTCAAACCGGAAATTTGACATGGCTACCCTTCTTCAACACCATCAGATTGAGGCGAAGGTATTGGTAACATTTGATAAATATGCCGATTTTGCCACATCACTATTTTACGGTGAATTGTTAAGTATAATAACAATATATGTTGGTGTCATTGCATTGCCGGTTATGTATGCCTGTAAAGAGTGCTAATTTGTTGTAAGACCTTATAGCCAGGAAAGTTAGTAACTAACTATTTCCTTCCTTTAGTTATTTTCGACGATTTGCTAGTATTTTTTTTATATTATTTATTGTAGTTGGACAAGTTAATTATAAATTGTGGTTCTTTGTTAAATAAACGGAAGAAAAATCATCTAACAATGCATGGTACGTAAATATGGAATTGTGTTGATAATCATGATCGATGTTAAACTTGTTTTTCCCATGCTTTCCTCTTTTGAAGATTATAGCATAAGAAGCTATTTAACATAAATAATTTCCACTACGTTACATGTAGAGATAGTTATTGGTTAATCAATTGTGATACGAAATCTATTCCATCTACTAGGCGCACACAAAGTCATCAAAAAATTTTTTTTTTTTGGCCGGTTCATTTCTTGTTTTAGTTTGCAATGCAGTTTGGAATTTATGTCCGTCATATAAAAAACCATTACTATAGTGTGCAAAGTTCAATTCGTTTGGGCATAGTTGACAATTTATAGGTTAGATGAAGATTAATTAAGCAGGTTTAAAGTATAGAAAAAAGCCTCCATTGGACCACTCATGTTTTAAACAATCCACAAATTGGGAGGTGCTTGTGTCAAGACATGGAAGGTGTGAGATAACCATTTCTTTAATCATCATATAGCTATTACATTTCTCCCTTTGGAAGCAAAACAACCCAACCACCAAGAAAAGTTTAGAAAATGAGAGGCGTTTGTTGGAGCTTAGTCTTCACTCCAAGACCCATCTTATTACCCACCCTTCCAACCTTAAACACCAGTTCTGATATTTTTTTGTGCACTAAGCTAACCTATTATAACTAACCTAGTTTATGAAGGATTTGAACAAGAGTGTTTGGGAGTCGGGACGTTGCAAGTTTTAACAATACATCGTTGTTCTTGCCGACGAGGCCGCAATGGGAATGTAACTGAGATTGATATTGTGAAAGGCCTACACTGGTGCCACCAGCTAGTGGTGCTGGTATTTATTATCTGCCAAGGTATAATAAATGAGCTTTTTTACCATAAAAGGGAGGATATTTATTTATTATTTAATAATAAAAGAATCAAAATTAATTACCAACAAGATTGCCATTTAATTAAAAAAACTTTTTTTAACGGAGCGTCTACGGTCGGCCACTATCGCGAGGTGGTTAGCTCTGGCTGTCCAAAGGCCAGAACTACAAAGTGCCACCGCCCTTGGCACTTGGGTGGCCCGGCTTAGCCAGTATCTGCTGCCATAGGTGACTAAGTATATTTTTATTTTTATTTTTAAAAAACTTCAATACAACTAAGGGCATTTAAGATAATTTATAATTTCCCACTTAATTATACTTGAATCTCCCACTTACTGATAAAATTAAAAATTGTTTCCTTTTTTTTGATAAAAAATCTATATAAATCATTTTTGTACTTGTGAAAGATGATTCTTACATTATTTTTTTGTTAGGTCACTCGATAAACAGGCTTTTATCATGCAAATCGAGCTTTGATCATTCTCTAGCTCATGTTGGTATTCTTTTAAAATATATTTTTTGGTTAAAACCAATGTTGTGAAAATCGGCCTAGTCGGATCACACTCGGCCGATTTAAATCGGATCGGCACCGAGCCGATCCGATTTCGGGGCCAAATTGGTCGGCCCCAAATCGGCGCCGGAATCGGCCAATTCAGCCCGATTCCACCTGATTTA
>JAVDBV010003641.1:0-11686 GCA_032619315.1 Piper longum | reverse complement strand
CTGCTCCGTCGCCCTCCCGTCGCGGCCAAATCGGGCCGCGGCTGGGCCCCCGCCATCGACCACCGCCGCGGCCAGGCCCGACCCAGCCGCCGACCACCCCCACCCCCACCCCCATCGCCACATGCGGCCGCCCCCCACCCCCAGCCGTGACCGCCCGCCTGGGCCACCTAACCCCACCTGAGACCTGTCAGGCTGCCTGCCCGACCATTCACCCAACCACCCACCTACCCGATCACCATCGCCCCCCACCCTACCGGCGGCCCCCCTACCATGGCCAGCTCCTCACCCCAAGTGCCGCAGCCCCCCATCCCCCGCCATATAGATCTTTGAAGTTTCATCCAAAGATCTATATGTTGCTTGGCGCGGTGGGGTGGGGTTGTCACGGGCGGGAGGGGTGGGTCCGTTGTGAGGGTGTAAGGAGGAATGAACGAGAATCGTTGGATTTTCATCTAACAGCTCTCATTCGGTGACGTATGATGCATTGCAAAAATATGTAACGCGTGCACCGTAAACTTGCTCTATATATTTACATATTTATGTGATCTATGTGGCCAGTTTTCAAATCACGCCGCTGTGTATTCAATTGGCTAACAAATTTTTATTATCCATTGTTCTTGTAATCCAAGGGTCTCGCATTAACATGAACTAATATAAAAATATGATTACAAGCTCATAGATTTATGTATTTTTCACTAAATTGAAGGTTTTGTTAAATGCATTTTTTGTGAAAAGATTTTACATGTCTTATGTACCTCACTATTAACTCTTTAAAAATTATAACGAAAAAAAATTCATATATTTTACATTTTTATAATTCCAACCAAATAGGCTGTGTAACCCACATCGACTCTTTCATGGGCTATTTTGTACCTTCCCATGATTTGATTTCTCTGTTCATACTACGCCTTAGTGTTATCAGCTGTACAACGATCGCCCAAACTTCTCACATAAAGATTGGACATCAGTGTCAAAGTATGAGGAGACACAACACCTACACAATGAGATTTATATTTTTCGTAATCTCAAGCGGGATACGAAGTAGGCATACATGCATCCAACAAATGGATAAGGAAATGTCAAGTAGAAATAAAGATAACAGGCAGCACGTACTTGAAGCAATTACAATGTTATGTGTAGTGGCCTACTTTATGAGTTGATCGAATCAAATGTTCATCTTGGGTAATCAACCCAAGCAGATGACAAAATGGGTCATGAAGCGGGCTCATACACAAACCAAGCAAAATTATAGGTATCATAAGACGGAAAGCCTGCATTTGCCAGATGACTAGCATGTTAAAGTTTTGGGCACAGAGAGTATTTTTTGACCATTTGCCAAATCATTCAAAAAATTCCTGGAATCTGTTCAAAAAGTACTATTACAAACGGTGAATTGCTTATATCTCCCTAGAAAGCGCACCCTTTTTCCCTTTCCAAAAGAGAGGTTTCCACCACACTTCCCCACAATGAACGATCTTTGCAACAACTCCAGCAAAGTTAGCACACACCATTTTGTTACTGTTAGAACGCAATTATTCCACAACATCTGTACATATCATATTGAAAATAGTGAACCACGGTGGAGCGATAAATGAAACATGTATGCAATACAAATTTATGTCCAAAATGCATCTAAGGATACACTTATAAAAAAGCAATCAGGGATGAACTTCATACCTCAAGGGCACGACAGCTGAATCTAATCAGTGCAGAGAGTGCCAAACTAACAGAGTTCCTCATAGTAGTCCTTTTAAAGCACATAATCAGCCGTGAGAGCGGACCATAGCCAATGACGGGTTAACATATATTGACAATCAACAGTCAAATCTGTAAGCCAATTAGCCTTGATGTTCAAGGAGAAGGCCTCATATGTATACCTTTGTGCTCGTCGGTGAGGCTATTTCTAATGGGTATAAACATAAACTACAATTGCACAATTACTTACTATTTCTAGTTTAAACTCTTCTCAACAGTCATTTCCCAGAGATACGGTTTATGTATTTTATCCCTGTTAAATGCACAACAAAAGCCAAGCACAGTAAGTTGCTGTTTTATATTCCTAGTTTGTTTGTTGAAGATTAATAGAATGTCTTTTGTGTTTTTTCAATAATGAAACAAATATGAGGATCATCCTTTGACATCTTTTTAAGCATTCCTGCTGCAGATTTTCTATCCCCACTGGCCAGCAGGACTTGGTACATCCTGTGAGTTGTGAACTTGTAGTCATTTATCACAAGCAAACCAATGAGACACAACATAATATATTAAAGCAAAAATAAGAGATATAAATAAACACACAAACCTCAAATAAGACAGTATGTTGTATGGAAGTTTGGTTTTTTTGTATTCCTCCCATACTAGCCCAGCGCTGTTAGAGTCTTTCATGCTTAAACATGCAGTAAGAAGTGTATCAAGGTTTGTCCTAGAAGGCAAGATATTGAGATTTTCCTTCATGGCGTTCAATAAATTCAATCCAAAAGCCATATCAATGGACTTTGAGTTTGCCACCTCTATGTAAAGCTGCTCAAAAAAGTTCATGAATATATTATTCAGTAAAAGTAATATGCAATACCGCCTAGCATCTACATGATATTTAATGATTCTGAAACACACTCCGTGGATGGAATAAGAATTGAACTAAAACTAGACGTTAAGTTGTGGCTGCAAGCATGGGGACAACTTAATCGGAGAAAAATATCAAGTTCTACTAATGTTATGTAAGGGAATGCACATCTTCATTTTCATTATGATTTTACACAATGAATCAGTAAGACTGATAAAATGTACCATAATAAGGTAATGCTTGTTACAGACCTTGTCAAAAAAAGCATGAATGGAATTTTCATATTTGTCCTTGAGCTGCATGAGAAAGCCAACAATAGATCTGAAACAAAGAATAAAACATTTGTCAGATAGGATTGGTATAAAATTAAAGCAATGCAATTGTATACCTCAAGTCCTTCTTCTGAACACAATAGATGGCAATCCTAGCACAGCCATCAAACCAAAAGCTTGTATCCTTCAATTCTCCAAGAAGCTCAACTAATTTATCAAAATTTTCATGTTTACGAAGATGGTCCTAGGAAGAATTCATCAAAACAAATAAAAATGTGCCAAAAACATTTAACATAGAGTACGCATGCACAAATAAATACAGCTTACGATTAAGCAACAAATAGCCTTTGGCTCTATATGTTCTATAAGTTTCTTTGAGTTTTCATAAATCTCCATTGCCTCTAAAACTCGCCCATTGGACGCTAGAGCCAATATAAGAGCACTTTTAGCTTCATTTCTGTGCTTGATTCCTCTTTCATAGAGCACTACCTGTCACCACAGCACCAATTAGATTTGACAAAATTCACATACTACATTATAGGTTAGACACATACGACAACTTTACCTGCTTTGCTTTATCAAACAAGCCATATTTTGCATATGCATGCACTAAGGCCATGCGAATGTGCTTTGTCAAAGAAACTGAATATAATTCCAATTCTGTCCTATACTGCAAGTCATCCGTCAAGCAAAAATTTCTAGGTAAACAAACGAAAAAATTACATGCACATTATATGAAAATATATCCAAAACCGCTTTCCATTCATGGCAAATCATAGTTGACATAGTCAAACCGTATTCAAAAAAATTTGAGATTACCATATACCTTCTCAATCTCCTTCTCACTTTTACTGTTAAATATTAGATAAAAGTAAGTTCCAGAGTCAGGATCAACATTTGCTTCTTTCATCTGCTTCAAAACCATCATTGCACTAGACTTGTTTCCCTGAAAACATTCTGATAATTTTAACTTATGAAAGAAAGAAAATTGGGAAGAATATTGCAGAAGTCGCAACACTTCAAATGTTAGAAATTTATCACTTGCCTCCCTAAAATAACCAGCCATTATTGTGTTGTACAACTTGGATGTTGGCTTCTGCCCTGCCTCTTTCATTATTTGCAGCATATTGTACGCGCCTTCAAACTGCTTAATCAAAAAATGAACTTGTTAGACAATATACTTGATCAATCGCACATCTTAGCATTAATTTTCTCCATAGCTTCCGACCTCAAGTCAATAAATATCTAAATAAAAATTAGTCAAGCGGTTATTGCTATCAGGACATTTTTGACTGCTAAATTTTAATTAGTATATCTTGCAGAATACTAATATAGTGGAGTAACAGAAAAATAGAAACAACTAATAAAGTAAACAGATAGCTCATTATCAAATTTTTAAAGTTAAAAGAGCCAAAGAACTTACATCTTTCATCTTCACATGCATACTTATCATGCTTCTGATTGCCTCCTCATTAAGTGACACACTGTGTTGACATATTGCTAAATATATAGGATGCACCTGAATTTGTGTAGAAAAATTATATTTAAGCAAAGCATATACATGAAGAATAACAAACTGTGTCAGACCATGATAGAACCCTCGTTAAAGAATTGATAAGCATTCTTGCAACATCATTCATTTAGTAAATAATCAGGTTAGGAGGCATTCAATGTTGGTCATAGGATGGTGCCAAGAACTATAGAAAACAAGATAACATTTTAAAAAAAATCACTTTTTTTAGGTTGGCGCCCTAGGAGTAGGAAGGTCTTGGACAACCTCATCATATATCTTATATTACCAGCATGCCTAGATGAAGCTTTTGAATTAGTTAAAATTACTACAGTTTTACGCCTAGGGAAAGCTTTACCTTGATGACGGTTATCAAAAACTTAACTTTCTACAGTACCATCCAAGACTTTACACGCTTTCAACCATAAATCAACCACCTTTCAGCAGACAAAAGGGAAATGTCTAAAAGCTCACCAAATAAGGATAGCAACTCTGTTCACTTGCTTGCAAGATAGGATGAAAGGTTTCAACAAACACGTTCAGACCAGATTGAGACATATAATTTACAACATCAAGAGCAACATGCACCTGCAGAGTTGTTATTATAGGAAAGGATCAATTATTTCATCCATTTACCAAAGAAAGCCTCCTCACTTCAAAAAATATATAATTCAAATTAATGAATGTACTCTAGACGGTCATCATAAGAATTCTCCTCCACGTACTTTGCAATTTTTTTATGTGTAACTAACCATGTGGAGTCATTCACACATCATTTTTTAGATTACAACAGCCACGACAGAAAAACAGAAATATGCACAGAGACATGAATGGTGAATTAAAGTTATTAAACACTGTTCTGCAATGATCAATATATAGCATATTCAAATACTACTAAATGTTTTCCTTGATAAATAAATAAATAAATAAAACTTCTTTACATACCTCTAGATAACGGCAACAGTATGCAATAAGATATGTAATTGATATTTCTGATGGCTGGATTTCCAAGATGCCATGCAATTCTTTAAATTTTGAAACAATTTCCTCAACCTTCACTAACCAAAACCTTAAGGCATGTAAATAATATGCATGAAATACAACTTAAAAGTACAAAGAAGCCCCAAATCAACGCTCCGCTTCAACTATGATTACAAGGTTGACAATACTAAATTTGGCACTTAAGGTAAGAAAATAGATCCTCAACAGATATGATAATTATGAGCATTGTTTATTTTATTACTAATCCCTTGTAACTAATTAAATAAAATTTTAAAAAATGCATACATTACAAAAGATAAATCTTACCGCAAAATTTGCAAGGTTAGTTGCATAATTGAAAATTAGCAGAGAAAGATCCTGTATCCAGTCCTCTACAATAACCAAAATATAAGACAAAATCAATATGCATAAACTAAGATAACAAACAATGTGCAAGCAGTGTCTTCAAGCCGAAGACGGGAGCAATATTTTCATATTGATAGAATATTATCATATCTAAAACTATGTCTATGTCAACACTTGAATCATATGCTTTCACATTTTCATATTGATAGAACATTATCATATCTAAGATTTTGTATATGTCAACACTTAAATCATATGCTTTCACAAATTCCATGAACTGAACAGAAATATTTGAATAATAGCTAAATTGAGAAAAGCATCAACCATAATTCCTCGTTTTGATCATTCAAGTTACCCACAAGGATAACAACAACAAAAGGAGGTCTTATAAAGCACCATCTTGTTTCAATTTCGTGCAACAACAAAATTCTTAAATTGTTTCTGTAGTGGACCAATTCATTAACATACCACCGAGCCATTTTTTATTCACAGAATAGATTCAAAGTGCCATTGGTCAGGAACATATGGATGAAAGATTCAATGGAGAATAAACTCATTATTGATCCACCATCAGATAGAAACGTGAACTATATATCAAAAAGATTTGCACTTAATTATCTTCTACTTTCCAAGTAAAGCTCAGATTAAAAATTCGAAACATGCAAAAGCTGACAATCATCTTGAAGATACTTGAGAGCCTAAAAAACAAAATTAATCTTCTCGTATGTAACTAAAACAGTTAAAAGGTCAATGGAACGGCCATGGTAAAGAAAATCAACAAACGTACCCAAATTCCTGAGTTTCAGAAGAAATCCCACTGCATCACATTTGATAGACGACCTTCCGAAAGACTCAAACAAAGATGTCATTAATGTCTTTGATGAAATTCTCGTGATACCGACCACCTCTAGCAACTTCAAAGTCTCTTCTGCTCTGTCATTTTCAGACAAAGCAGCCAAATAGTTCTCTGCAAACGAAGTTGGAATTTAAGTAATTTATGTGATCGAAAAAAAAAACAGATTGTCATCAAGATTCAGCCTAAAAATTTTTCTAGATCAAACTAGGAGCATAACTGGCTAACGACACACCTTTCCAAAAGAAATTTTCATTTGTACAAAGGTAAAAAAAATTGCGACAAGAAACCAAGGAGCATACCTGCCACAAACGACCCTTCCACATTATTGCACAGATCATGAATTCTCTCGTGATCATTGACCTTGATCAAGAACAGCATCTCATAATACCCAATCCTCGTAGAAGCCTCTGGGCTCTCATATTTTATCCACTTGGAAAAGAAAAGGAAGTCCTGCTCCATCTCCATGTCAACCAAAAATGCAAGACACGGACCGTAGCTGCCCTCTGACAGTGGCACTCCCTTCTCCCTCATCAACCTGAGGAGCTGGTAAGCCTTGTAGATTTGGTCCAATGCCTCCTCATCGTCGACAGCATGCCTAGCCTTTTCTACGCATATACCAATCAAAGCATTGAAATCTTGCTCCGCCGGTTTCATCCCCATTCTGTCTAACAATGCGAGGGTGCTCACCGTCCCAACCTTCCTCGCAACCATAGTCATCACTTCGCTAAACCGATAATCCTGTTTAGCCTGCGGCATCCGAAGCGTCTTTCTAAAACGCGACATTTCCTTCGCGCGTTGCACCACAGTGAAAGGAGGCTCTTTCGTAATCCACGCAACGCTCTCCGGACTAGATGGGTTGTCTTGAGCTAAAGACGATTCCCAACCTGGCCTACCATCAACTACACACAAAATTGCACATTTCCACAGCGCAACGGCGCAAAAGCAAGCACTTTTATCGAAGAGTAAGAGCAACGAGAACACGCACCTCCGACAGATTTGCAAATCTCCTTCAACATCAAAACCTCCGAAAAACGAACCCTCAATTTCCCAATATCCTCACCTCCAAGATCGGATGCTTCGGCGTTCTTCTTCGTCGCCGCCGACTGAAAAAGGGAACTCAGAGAAGATGCCGGCGGCTTCTTCGGGCGTGGCGAGTTCTCGGTCTTTTCGGCGGGGGATTTGGGTTCGGGAATAGGAGGGGGGGTGGAGGAGGGGCGTAACTGGCGGATGATGTCGCCGGCGCCGGAGGAGGACTTCAAGTCGGAGGACATGGCCGTGGATAGCTGCTTCAGCGCTTTCCGCTTGGATAAGGACATCGTCGCCGCGGCACGGCATCCGGGGCCGCCGCGAAGACACCAAACCGGCGGCCGGAGTCGCGGGTATGGGACAAAGGCACGCTCTCAAGCGTCAACTTGCAGGCCGTCCTACTTGCTCATGCTAGCTACTGTCACGGGCTAGGGTATAATTTTTTGGGCTAAAATATGCTTCGTGTGGCTTATTCCCCTCGGGAAATACAAACCTCCATGAACAGTGAAAATAGTGTAGCTATGTTACATGAAAATAGCAATATCCAACAATAACACTACATGATATTCACTCGTATATTAGTTATTAGCATAAACATAAATAGCAAATACTAGAATGATAAATATGCACACGATAATGATGCAAACACTGCAATTCGCCAAGCAAATCAAGCATCCACGAC
This sequence comes from Piper longum, assembly GCA_032619315.1. Lineage (NCBI taxonomy): Eukaryota > Viridiplantae > Streptophyta > Magnoliopsida > Piperales > Piperaceae > Piper > Piper longum. The sequence goes on along the minus strand of JAVDBV010003641.1, from coordinate 3,433 downwards.
AATCCCAAACATTGGGAATACCCCCTACATGGTATGACGAGTTCCTAAATGGCCACCAAATTAAATGTCGACATAGTTATATTATGGAGTTTAGATTTCAACCTTTATTACAAGTACGAAGAAAAGAATAAATAAGTAATCACACTTGTAGATATGTAAACCCTATAATGTTGGTCTCCTATCCAATAAGAAGACCGTGAGATTAATGAGAACCCCCTCTCACAAATAAACCTTAGAGCACAACCCCAAGTCGTTCCCCCTCGATCAACTTGTTATATGCAATTCACTCAATCTCAAAAACACACATGTTATAAGACGATTGTGTACCTTGATCACTTTTGGTTGACAACTGCCGAGTACATCCCTAGGAGTTCCCGACCCTTCGACGTGAAGGTCCGGCTAGAGCAAACTATGGTGTCATCTTCAAATCAAGTCCAACACTTCTTCACATAGCACTGCATGCACAATCCCTCAATGTGTCCTCTCCACAAATTGAGTTCGTCCTCCAATTGCATAAATCTAATTTCCGTCCTCCTCTCTAGAAGACGCTTGTAGATATATAGCAATACCTACCCGTGTTTATCTTCAAGTGTAGAAGATCCTCCTTGGATCTGATCAACACGTCATCCCCAAGGTTGTTGCATTATCTGGCTCACCCTTGGATGGAGGAGATCCCAAATCTTTTTAAAGACGTGTTATCTCCAAAGTTGTAACAAACTCCCAACTAACTTGTTGGCTACACTGTAGGACTCAAGTCCAGCCCATGGCTCGACCATCTCTAGCACTCGAACACCGCTGCTCGACCTCCTGGCGTTACTAGCGACCACTGGCCCAAGTACCAGAATTTGGATGCCGCTCCAACACTAGTACTCGGGCATCGCTGGAATTCCTTACCGCTCCAGATCCTGGAATGCTACTACCGCACGGGACTGGGTACCGCTACCCAGTACCGGTGCCCATTACTACTGCACATTACCGGTAACCACTAATTGTCATCATATGTTGGAACTCACTCATGCTCAAACCCGCTACCACTACCGAATACCAAAACATGCCAGTGCTGGAACTTGGTACTGCTACCGAGTACCGCTAGCTGCTACCGCTCCTGCCACAACTCAGTTCCGCAATATGCTACCGATCATGCTGCCACACGATACCGGTAATTGGTCTCGGTCCTGCTCGACATAATGCTCGGCACACCTAGTCCATGCATTGTACTCCTGATCAGTCATGCTCGGTAGGTCTTGATCGGTCATGCACGATAGGTCTTGATCGGTCATGCACGATAGGTCTTGATCGGTCATGCACGGTACACAGGTTGCTCCTCAACTTCAATTCACTACTGCAAATCCCGACATGCTCGTGATGCTCGGTTAGGTTGCTTAGCCTCTAGCACCCGACTAGCGCTCCACCATGAACCAACACCATCTAAGGTTTCATTGGTTTCAAACCTAGCCCATGCTCAGTACACCATAGACCACCCAAGGGCTGCCCATCACTGCCGTAACCCAATACCATGCTCTCCTGCAATGCTTGGTCACTCGACAGCCTCATGCACCATGGTTTGTTAACCTGCAAATATAACATGGATTAGTATTGCTAGTTGTTTTCACCACCTGGATAGCTCTAGCTACCCCTCGGAACATGGGGATGCTAAGAACAACCACCAAACCCTAGCTCCAGTCCCGTCCTCGGACTCAAGGCTGTAACAGTTCTCCCCTACCAATGAGATCCAATGTCCTCATTGGAGGGTTGAGCCCTCCCTTCTTGGTTTTGCTCCCACAATACCACACACCCCTTTCCAGTTCTTTGCTAGTTTCTCCACTCAGTCCCTCATCCACTTTATCAGATGCCTCATTTGCTTCTCCACCTCTTTCTCATACTAGTACCGGGCAACAGGTGAAATTCCCCTCGAACGAGCTCCTCTCGGATCGACCAAATCCTCATAGAATGGTTCACGAAAACTAACCTGAAAAGTTAGATGAAGTATGTATCTCTCCACCTCAAAATCATCTCGGATTTTGTTCTGCAGCTTGAGCTTCAGCTTTACCACCTCGGTCAGTGAATCAGCTCCACCCTCGTACATTGTTTGCCTCTCCCAGACAAACTTAGGTGCAACTCTCCACTCTTCTCCACAACCTTGTAGAGTAACCTCTCGTGGTGTAAGAGATTGATAACTCAAAGCTGAATAACGATGCTGATTAAGTCAAACCTCCACCTCACCAAGAAGTACTGACCAGTTTTCCACACTGGCTATGACAACATGCCTCATATGCTCCTCCCTGAGTAGTGCATTCACTCCCTCAATCTGCTCCTTAGACTGAGATTCATTAGTTGTAGCTTCCCCTTCAACTAATACTGCTGCCATCCCCTTATCCTCCGAGAACCCAGATACCATGTCTGGTGAGACCAACCTCCATGGCCTCCTTAGTGTAGATCAAAGTTGTAGCAACTCAGCTTTTGACCATCCATCCACCTTGCCCTGTGATTTTATCAACCAGGACTTCACGAAAACTCCACTATTAGTCTTTGTCCTCGACTGATAGCACACTCACATCATGAGTGCACACATCTAGTTTCCACCAAGATGTTCATCCCCTCAGGTATCCTGGGACTTCCCCTCCTCAAGCTTTCGTAGTAGCCCACTAATAGGAAAATATAGCCGACACCTATCAGCATAGACCACCTTGTGATCGTCTAACCAACACATTCGAATCAGTTCTCTACTGATTTCGTCAGCCCTCTACTTGTCCTCTAGATTTGTCTTCACTAACCTAAAAACCTGCCCTAGTAGCACCTCTGGCCACCTTGCATGTTTCGGTATCAACCTCTTTTGGGTCCTTAGGAAGACGCTAGCTACCCTGTCCTCCCGGATAAGGAGGTCCAACCTTGATAAATAAGCTTCCAGCTAATCGAGATCTGGCAATCCCAATATTGGCTTCAATGATCCCATAGTTCTAGACAGTTCAAAAACTACTCTGCATGGCTCCAACCACATACTAGATTGTCCGTTGTGTAGTAAGTCAGTCACTGACGACACCACATGGCTAACCCCATGTGTGAGCTTCTTATTGGCCTCCCATAAGAAACTTCCCCCTATCATCTCTGTTGGTTCCAGCCATGGTTGCAGGAATCGGAATCGGAATCGGAATCGATTTTCCAATGAATCGGAATCAGAATCGGAATCGGTCTGAATCAGCCAAAAATCGGTTTTTTTGAATCGGTCGGAATCGGAATCGGACTCAGAATCGGAATCGGTTATATAAAAATATATATTGACAATTTATAACATAAATATATAAAAATCATATATTGATGTTATTTTGATATTATTATGTGTATTATAGTTTATTATATTTTTAATATTTTTTGGATTTTTTTAAATTATTTTAAATTCGAGTCGGACTCGAGTCAATTTTTAATTACGAGAATG
>JAVDBV010003638.1:0-14232 GCA_032619315.1 Piper longum | reverse complement strand
TGTCACCCCTTCCCCTATGCGCCCCTAGCCTGCCCCTCCAAATTCCCCTACCCCTAACTCAGTCCCCCCGTCGCCCAGTCACCATCGTCAGGGTAATTTTAACTTTTAAAATTTTTAATTTTAATTTTATTCATATTTAAATAATTAAATTATTATTATATTTAGAATATTTAAAAATTTTATCAATAAAAACCGATTTTTCTCAATTACCCGATTTTGAATTGGTTGAAATTGGCCGATTTCGCTCTTATTTTTCCTTGACCAATTTGACAGTAAAATCGGCTTGGATTGCTCTCGAGCCAATTTAAATCGAAGTGGAATCTGTAGATTTTATGCAACTATGATGTGCACTAGCATGTCTGAACTTTGAAGGTTAAGAGGTGGCAATTTTCAATTATAATTCAGCCATCTAAAATACAGTAGAGGGACGAAATGATGACCTCAAAAGGAGCTATTATCATTAGTGGGCTCAATCACCCGTGCAAATTCCATCTCTGTATTAATATATTCGTCTAGAAATAGGGGCAACATTTCGTTATCTCCAATTGTTAAAATTTATATTTTTTTCATTGCCAAAATTGTCTTGGCAAAAGGTTGAAGATGGTCTCCGAGGGCGTTTTGCAATATGCACAATATTTTATGTAGAATTTTTCAGTGTACAACTTATGATAAACATGTACCGTAAGAATATATGCTCAAGTTGTTTTGGATTTAACTTTATGGATTTTTGGACTTTCAGTAATTAGCATTGTCGAATCAAATTCTTGGTAGGAACCTTTGGTCCCCATCTGCTGCCCACCGGAGGTTTATTACGGCGGATGTCTGCCACGCACGCTGCAATAATCAATTATCCACAGAAAAGAGATGCACGGTTCCATTGTAATTGAAAACATCCAATGTTTTCGTCTTCTCTGACCTGCGATGGACAGATATTATCTCGGTTGTTTTTTGGCTCACCCCTTGAAAAAAATGTGTACTCTGTTCATTGTTGGATTGAATTCTTACGCTAAGAACCGTTTTTCTTTCTGCACTCAATTGAGTGTGCCAAATACAGACTTATAACTTACAATTAAAGCAAAGCAGATTGTATTTGTTGGTAAGCATTTTGATCCGTACCAAAGGTTTTACTTAATGAACTTTACCAACTTCTTCTACGATCTTGATAATAGAATGCAGCTACATGCAGACTAGTAAGTCGGGTTACATTACAATACATAAATACCAACAAGGGTGTAATACAAAAAAAGAAACAAAATGTAGGCTACACATGATCATGTCTAGTCATGGAGTTTCTGCACCTACGGTGAGCTCAAAATGTATACGTTAGCGCTGGCTGCTTCTAACGGTTGCCAGAGTTGGAACTCTTCTTCTTGCTGGACCCCTGGCCATGGTTGAGATCAGAAGCATGGTTCGAGTTGGTCGACTGGCCTTGATTCGATTTGGACAGCTGCTGCTTTAGCTCAGACAAGAGGGCCTGGTTTTCCTGGTCGAGAAGCTGTGCTTTCTTTCGAAGCTTCTCATTCTCTTGGATTATGTAGCAGTTCTCCAAGTAGAGCTTTGAGTTCATCCTCTCCATGCTTCTCTCCAAGATAGCTGCTGATCAAGAGGGAAACAGAGGATGGAAAACCATTGTCAAAACAGAGCAGCTCAATCTACATATGTTACATATATATCATGGACAGGAACAATCCATAGAATTGAATTATAAACAAAATCCTATCAGACAGCATACAATATTACGTCTGCAAACATTAAACATAAACTAATCGCCTCCCATAAGAGAGCTTAATCATTCCCAGGGCAAGATTGACAAAACAGAAAGATGCCCAACTTCAAGCGAAAGAAAAAAACAATAACCAACTTCCTGCTTCCAAGTTTCCTTTAAGTAAGATGAGAAACAAAAAGTCGGAAGATAAAGACAGATAAGAATCCCACACTGTACCTTCAAAAAAAGACAGTCTGGAAGACGAGAGTGAGTAACAAACAAAAAGCAACAAAGAGTAGAAGAAGAAGAAGAAGTGATGTGGAGCAAGTAAAGAAAGTTGGGCAAGGGGGTATATATATATATATATATATATATATGAATTCAGAGGCAAAAAAGAAGCAGAACAAGCCATGCATGTGAGTTGGGAGGGGGGGGGGTGGACTTAATGTGGGGGAAGCGGGCGTCACAACACACAGGGTGTGATGATACTCCATTTTGGTCATTGTTTGAGCGTAGATGGCCTTCAATCTTTTTTCCATGAAAATGATGAGAAAGAGGGGGAAGGGCCCAAGATTCGCAATGATGGGTTGGGATTAAGTCCAACCGGAGAAAGGGAGAGAGAGAGAGAGAGAAGGGGCGTTTGTTCGGGAAGAGCGGCCCATCATCACCCCCACCCTGTTACCACCCCCTCCTTCATAATCCTCTATCATTATCTTTTGTTCTCATATGCTTATTACTACAACTCTCCTCGTCACTTTGATTTTACAGCTATTGAGTAATATCCATCCTCATCAATCCCATTCTTGATTTTCTGATACCTTTGAAAAGACCCACGTAACCGAAAGCCATACAGCTCTAATTACATGAGGGGAGGGAGGTTAACGTGAGAAGGTGACGGGAACTAATATCACCCTTTAGCATAATTTGTTGCGTTTGTAATTATAGCCAGCAAACGTCGGCATAGCCTTTAGCATAATTGGGCACCTCGTGATATTCGTTGTAGTGTAACAAACAAGGGGCACCATGTTGCATGGAGCGTTTGACAGGGTAACGGAGCAAGAGAGGAGCCTCATGGTGCTCGTTGTGATCTCATGGTGACAAGATTAGGAAGGGAGTGAGGGAAGTAGATTTGGGGAGGGGTGTAAAAATTAAAATAATGTGGAAAAGAGAAGGGGGTTAAAGATTTTATTCATAGATTGAAGGGGTAAGTTCTGGTCCACGCGGGGATCCCAACGTGAGGACCCAATCTTTGGAATCATATATGATCATTCATTCAGGGCTTTGTACTGCTAAAGATAGAGTTTTTATGAAAATAACTAAGCATTTCTTTTTATGTAGATATGATATATATCGAATTGAAATCGGGGCATATCAAGTGATGCTAGTACAGAAAGAAGAGCCCCTTGCACGCCCTCGTATTATATCCCGAGGGACGCACCGCGAAGTTAACACACATCGCACTACATACTACACTATATATGTATACTCAAGACCATTAGAGGGATGGGCTGGTGGTAGCAGCTCGTAAAACAGAGGTCATAATTTAGAGAGGTAGCGAATGAAAGGAAATGAAGTGGGGGGGTGAATAGTCATGGGAATCAGAGGTATGAAATCTCTTTATTATGAAATCAGAGGTATGAAACTATGATCTTGTTGATAAACTTTTGTGATTAGATATAGTTTCTGGATTTGAATTTGACGTAATGTTGTAAAATATTTTTTTATTTTTTTATTTAACCCATCATAAATTAATGAGAAAAAAAAGTGATCCGGTCTCTAGAAATTGTATATCTATTACTCATAATAAACACTCATAGCCCAATCTTATTGAACTTATTTTAATTTTGACTAGTACATCATAATTGCACACTATATGATCATATACCCACACGGAGAGAAAATGCAACAAATAAATACACGATGGTATGATGAAGAGCAGGTAGAAGAGCACCACCCCACTCGATTACAGAGGAGCCCCCTTTTCAAATCGCCATTAAATGAAGAGCATCAATTGTTGATGTGGTATCTCTTTCCCACCCTTCGAAAGGCCCATACACCCTCTATAATCTCCACGGCCTTCGGTTACACATATGATGACATTTGAAACATTCATCAAGCACATGAAATGATGATCATGCTCACTCATCTTATTGCTCTCTTCCCTCCCCCATTTGCCCCGTGACCTTACATTGTTTCGAAGTTTGAAGATTGAAACCTGCAACTTCTTTGGGCTTTCATAAATGCATAGCCGTGATTGCGATCCATTTTTCCCCCTCGCACTCGATAGCTGGCCATCGAGTGCTCCAGCGTGGGTACAGATAACCCATACCCATTCCCTTGCCCATCATCCTCACCTATTAAGGTCACAGACGTCGACATGGAACAATGAGTAGAGCCCAGAATCGGGAATATAAAAAACAAATGCTAAACATATTGACTTTCTATTTACTCGGTATTGGCACGTTAAATTAAAGAAGAAGAACAGAACAAAACAGTGATCAGGAAGTAGGAGGGGCACGTACACCAAGCGGATAAATATTTGTTTCGGATCTGAATGTCACATCCCAATTTAAAGCGGGGAGAGCTTCGACATGGAGTGGATTTTGGGTCAAATACGCAGCAGTTTGTGCGATACGGAGTTGGTCGAATCCATGAAAGGACGTCTGTAACTCATAAAATCCAGTCACGAGCTGAAACGCATCCTTAAAATGGTGGCGGCATGGCCTCTTGGTCATCTGAAATTCAACTCTCTTCACAAGGTGACAGATTAAGGAGGTTGGAAGGGTAGCTTGCAAGCTTCTACAAGACAGAGGGTTCGCAGCAGAGAATGGGGTGAATCCACATTTAGATTTTCGCTCCCAATGTGATTCTGCAACGTCGTCGTGACTTGAGATCATCATCAACTCACCTCCAAATCCACTGACACGAAAATGGCAGAGGAATTTATTGTACAAAAGTCTTTCAACTGGCACAATGGCTACTGATGGCCGATAGGACGGTATAATGCACCAGACACTCAGGCACAATGTCAACGTGTAGGCCTGTTTCATTTTATAAGCAGGGTTTGACATAAACATACGCTAATTGTGTAATTCATCGGAAAATTCTTCTAACCCAATTCGAGGTGGTCATGGGTTTATCAGTGAATACATTTTGGACAAATAACATAAATAATTAAATTTTAATATTTTTTATTATAAATAAATAAAAATTTAAATTTATATCAAATATTCAAAATTTTATTTCACAGCCAATTTATATATTTTACTAATAACATTTATTTTATTGACATAAACACTATTAATCTTATTTTAAATTTTCTTAAATATATTTTGTGTTTTATATAATTAATGTTATTTCATTTAAAAAAAATCATAATAAAAATAAATCTGATAAAACAAACATTTTAATTTTTAATAAAATGTGATAATTTCAAATTAAATTTCAAATATCTAAATATATATATATATATATATTCTAATGGCCTAAAATTTTATTTTAATTTTAATTGTCAAAAAATCAATAAAAAATATTTTTTACTTTTTTAGCTCATTAATAATATAATTTTATATTCTATTATCAGTTAATTTTTATATAAAATTAGTAAGAAAATTATAAATTTTATCTATTATATATTTTAGTATTAGTAAAAAAATTATGGGTATTTTTATCGTATCATTGTTTTAAAAATAATAAAATTTGGTCATAATTAATATAAAATTTTTCTAAATGCCCATTTTGATGTAATTTTATAAACTTGGCTATTTTTTAAAAAACCTATTTATGATATTTTCCCTACATTTTTAATCTTCAGCTTTGATGGTACATTTTGAAAAACGCACAATCAATTTGGCGCACAACTACCGCTAAATTTATTGCTACTATTAGTATAAAATTTTTTCCCAATAATTAATTACCCAAAAAATGTTGCATTGGAAAAAGAAAACCTTAAGTATGTTATCTGTAATTTTTCTTCCAAAATGTTATACGTTTGTCACTCTACCATATAGTTCTGAATTTTTCACCATTACATACAAAAGAACATTTAAACATCGACGAAAGTTAAAACCACAAGGACATGTTCAAAATACACTAGCTACTGCTCAAGCGTTCTTCCCAAAGGCAAATATATATTTTTTTTTTGCAAATTATACCCGTGAAGAGTGTTTAAACTATATCTCACATGAAATTTGTTGTACATCGGTGGAATCGGAAGAAACAGGTTTACCAAACATTTCAGGTGCGGATGAATCCGCTTGCCAGAGGAAATATGCTGAGAAAAAGATCATCAATGGGCATATACCATATAAGTGAAAAGGGCTCCAATGCCATCACGACCAAGAAGCAAGATTCTTCATGTCATTTTGGAAGACATCCTCTAAGCATAGACAACAATACAACCCAAATGGTTAAAGATCAGGCTTATCACCTTATGATCCACATCCAATCAATTTCAGGCTTGTGCAGCAGCTTCAGAGGCCAAGCCTTCAGGCATCAAAGTTAAGATGGTAAGGAAGCCCAGGAAGGCTTCTGCACTGCACCCGGCAATTAACTTCAGTATTTTCATTCACGCGCAGATAATACCGGAATGGATCAAAGTATAGTATCTGGTGTACCTTGATTGAACAGGCCGGTCTGGGTTGACAGTTCCCCATGTTTGATCCGTAACATACGTGAACAGACAAACCTAACAAAGATACACAGTCAAAAAATATTCACCAAAGCAACTTGCGTCTGCTGCAATTGCTAATGACATCAAACTTAATATGTCATTACAATCTTGATATTCTCATCTCACCAAATTTAACGCCAGCCACAGTTTTGCCAGCCTCAGGTGACTGTTAGTCATGGATTGATGGGATCACAATCTTGGTATTGTCATCTCCCCACATTTTAGGATCCATTTCCAGGGCACCTTTTTGGCAGATGGAAGAAGAAGAAGAATAAAGTGCGGGGCAGAAAATGGACCTCACCCTTTCTGCTGACTTTCCCAACTATGTAATGTGAAACTAATCATTCACTGGACCAAAATTCATCGCATGTGTTGTAAGAGCATAAAACAAAGAATACCATGTTAAATTGAATTACTGCAACAAAATGAAAACGACACATTATAAAGGTGCAATACAAAATGCTTTCACCAGTTCCAAAGCATAAAATATACCTTATGAAATACAATTAGAACATGTATATGCCAATCCAAGAATGTTTCTTCTTCATCATCAATGATAGAGTTTCATAGCTGCAAGCAGTAGCTTCAAAAACATCATCTTTGCTGATAAACGTTCTACATTTCCGTTTCAGACAATGCAAGAAGGGCCAATAACCGGATGTGACCGACTTATGACAGGGAATAATAACGACATAGCCATCCCAATCTCGGCCTGCCCTGGCAATTATGCCTGCATACTGTCCTGCCAGTGCAATTTGATTTATATCAATTGGACAAGTCCCCTTCCATGCTTGCAGCAGCACTGACAGGTATGCAGGCACAGCCCGTGCCCCTTAACGTGGCCAGGCTAATCCAAAACTAGCTTCATGTTGTTGCTGATGAGACTGCGAAGAAGTCATAAATCGTCATAAGATGAAATTAAATAAACAAGTAATTCAATAACTCAGAAGCCTTAGCAGTTTACCAAGTACCTGTCCAAAATTCTGGTGGATATGTTCATGGGGATGAACATAAGCCATCTGAGGAGGGCAAGCATACTGCGAAGAATGTAGATGATACATAGAAGATGACCTATGGGCTCCAACAAGTCTAGGACTAAAAGATGGTGGCAACATGATATTTTCAGGCCGAGCGTACCCCATAGTGTAGGGTGATGGTGGTGCACCTGTCCATTGTCCATGGACAAGATGCTGACCAAGTGGATGACTTTGGTGCTCAATGGACTGAACCTGAGGGGATCTAGGACCTCCTGTACCAACCTTAGGAAATTCTGTGTTGTAATTCAGTGCTGGTGAGTACAAAGGCTGCAAGGTGTAGGTTCCTATGTCGAAACCAAAGCCAGGATCAAATCACTGCATGTAATTTTCGTAGCTTCTATTGTAATCAGGATCCTTCCGGTCTACCTCTAGATCACGAAAGATTGCCACACAGCTTTTTGACTTGTTTCTATTAACAACTGGTTCTTTATCAGTCTTACTTCTACCAGTTCGAGAACTATTACCACCTTCAGAAGTTTCACTTGAAGTTTTTTTTACAGCATAAAAATCTGATCCTTCAAGACTGGAATTTTCCACCAAAGATGGAGGCAAGATGGACGAAGAACTCTGTAAATGGTTACCCAATGCAGCAGAAGAATCACCATCAAACTTCCCATCAGAGGCACTGCTAGGGCCATTACTAAAGTTAAAAATCCGAGCCTGTGCCTGGTTATACTCTTCCTTCGTTTCCTCTATACTTTTTTGCAAAGTTTCCTGTACTAGATTTGGCTACTGAACTACCATTAGCTGAAGCCTTATTTTGCGGACTCTGTTTGATAACAATCTTAATTGAGTTGCTCTTCTCTTCCTGTGGATTATTTATAGGGATATCTGCAAGACGGATGGAAAGAAGGCAACGTTCAGATGTCTTTTGAATTATAATTCTGAACCTGAACCATCTGCTAAACTTGGATCGGTACAACAATTGACTGAAATAATAATGCTGAGCCAAGCAATGAGCTGCCAACCTCAAGTAGGAATTAGGAAGAGGTGGAATTTCAAACAGCTATTGAGTTGGATCACAAATGAACTTCAACACATCTTGCTCAATCCTTAAGACTGGACAACATGTGAAGCATATAAAAGGGATGCAGTTTAAGATTATATGGATAAATAATTACCAAGGATAACACATTGCAGATGATTGTAAAAAAGGATTAAATCCAACACTCAGACACTATATATATGTGTAGGTCTCTAATCATATGAGATTTTATGTAGGTAAGGCATTTAACAGATTGGTTTATGGAAAGCAACTAATTCCAAATAAATCAAACTCTGTATCTATTAACAACCTTGAACAATGATGAATCAGACGACAAAAAGGAAAAAAATCACAACGATGCAAAATTTATGCAAAAAGGCACTGTAATTGCAGGTCTAAGCGTGTATTGATTATTCGGAAGGGAACAAAACATTGCCTAATATGAGTTGCAGCATATGTTACAACTGTCAGAATATGACCAACTGAATCGCAATACAATTTGCAGGTAACAAACCAAACCAAAAACGAAGTACCAATCAACTCCAATTGTCAATTTTTTTTCAAGGCAAGCTGAATATCGCTAACTTTTGGGCGTTCTATATTAATAAGATCAAAATGCATGCGCGCCACAATTTAAGCAACCCCTTAAATAAAGGGATGAACAAAGAGAAAATCATATCAAAAGTCAGGAACAAATAATCTTCACCGGAGAACCTTTCGCGGGGATTCTGCAGAGCGCCGCGAAGGAACTGATCAACCTGGGCGACAGCCTCCTCGGAAGCCCCAACAACCCTCTCCGAGAAACCGGACGCCGCCGCCCCACCCAACGGGGCACAATAAGACAACGCCCCAGACTTCGGAAGGAGGACGCCGTCCTCACCAGAGAAATCGGAGGAGGACGGAGGCGGAGAGCCGCGGGAAGAGAGCATGAGACGGGCGACGGAGTCCTCCAAATCAGCCATCTCCCAGGAGTCGTCGGGAGAGGACTCCATCGTAGCTTGACGTGAGCTCGGGAGTGGGAGGATCGAATCGGAGGGGATCGGGTGGCCGTGGCCGTGGGAGAAGGCGTGGAGAGAGATAGGGTTTGGAATTTGGAGGGAAGATTTGGGGGAAAGAGGGAACAGGAAGACAGTGAGCGTTAGGCTGCAGCAACTTAAATCTCCTTAATTAAAGATATTTAAAATTTTAATTATAATTAAATTAATCCCTTTTAACTAAAAAACTTTATGCCAATCGTAGAAATGGTACAGCGAGTTTACTTGAGCACTTATACACCAAATCCCTAGCCACGTGTCGAATATTTATTTTATTTTATTTCAAAAGGCAACAGGTTTGGATGATATATTAAACTGACTCAAACATTATACTATATAGGGGGGGAGGATATTAGCTCACTATAAAAAAAAAGTGAATTTGTAACTTATCACCCAAGGAAGTTGGCCAGTACAATTTTATCTCTGGAGTTCCATAAGCTCCGAAGTTAGCCGTGTTAAAAATCATTTACTTGTTTTTACTTAATATACGTCAAAATCTTAAATTTGCTTTGACTAAAATCATATTTAAATTATTTTTTGTTTAAAGTATACTTCCATTAATTCCCTTTCATCAACGCGCTTGAATTTTTTTCGTTCTTGTCTTGTTTTAATCTCTCTTTCGTTATGGTTGATTATGACCTCACAAGCCTTTTATATATTTAATTTAAAATTTTTATTATCATTATTAATTATTAATAAATCACTGAAGTCAGAATTCTAAAAAAATAGAAAAATTACTTATATATTTATAATTATATTACTCTAATTAGGACATAATTTAAGATTTTTATTCACTTATTTACTGTTATTTTTTGTTGGAAACAACTCAGAGTATAATTCTATTAGAATTAATTTTTTTAAAAATGATAAATTCCGTTTGATTATTAATTATTTTAGTCAAATTAGCTTTTTTTATTCGCTAATGCTTATTTAATAAAAATTATTTACTTTTTAGCATAAAATTAAGACTGCTTTTAATATTTGTATGTATCCATTGTATTCCAAAATAGACATTTTTTGTTAAAAGTTAAATAGATATCATCTTTTTTATTTAAAATAATAATTAATTATATTTTTATAATTAATTTTATATATTAATATATATTATTCATAAGTCAAAATCCTCCATTCTTTGACTGGTATTTAGGGAAGAGTATGATTTTAAATAGAAACTAGTTGCTTAGACATTATATAATTTTTAACTATTTATTATTCTTGTAGCTGATTATTCTCATGTGGCTTATAATATAATATATTTTAATTAATTTTTTAATAATATTTAATTTGTGACACTTGATTTATACTATAATAGATATTTACTTATTGTAGCTATACATATTTTGTCTATTTCTAAAAATTTTAATATATGACTAGTAATTAATTAGTTGATATTTATCAATTTGTTAATTTACAAATCTACTTACTCAATAATTGATTTATTATGGGTTTAGTTTCAGATAATTTAGATTTTCTATTTCTAATTGTTATAATTTAATTTGATTTTATAAACACAAAGTAAAAAATAATATTATAAAATAGTTAGAGGATATGTAGCAAGCTCTAATTAAAAAATATTAATATATAAGAAAGTAATACTTTTACGAATAGGAAATAAATAATAATCTTGGAAAATATGTATAGGATATGTGGCGACACCAAATTATCCAAATTGGGCTGACATCAAAGGGATGTGGCCCTCGTGAGTGTCACCTTCTACCTCAGGCTGCCACTGCCATTAATGTTGTCTGTTTATTTTTCCAAACCAATCTAATCAATTTATGAGAAAAAATATTAGTTGCTTAAGAAATTGTGAAATTTTTACAAGTTACCTTTGAATTTAAATTTGAATTTATATGCCGTATTAAATTGTAATTTTTTTATTAAACACTAACTTAATTATATTTAAGTTTTTAATTATTCTATATTATCTAAATTATGTCTTAATGGATAAAATTGTAAATAATAAAAATCGGATAAGTTTTGTTATTTTGTAAATTTTTTGACATGTTAGAAACATAACCAATTGTTGCAAGGCATTTAAGGCTATATATATTGTAGAGTATATAAAATAATCTCCTGATTTTTCTTTTATCTTGTACTCCTAAAATGATTTTGTTCGGTGCATATTAGTGTTAGAAAACTTGACTTGATAAGTACTTTAAGATTGTCTTTCATGTTAAATCATTAAGAGAGTAACTGATGCAAGAGCGTACATTAATATGTATAAACAAATCCATATAATTTGTATTTCGTTTTTATGGATCTTGGTTTTCCAAATTATTATGTACGACACTCATTAATTAATTGTGATGAGATGACCCTTTATATAGACCTAATTATAATATCAAGTCTTCCTTTAATTTTAATTTAACCCATCATAAGTTAGAAGTGCTTTCGTTTCTACATAGCCCATACTCATATTAAATGTTTTTAACCCTAAAAATTTTAAACTTATTCGTGGCCCCGATTGGGTTGGCTAACCCGAATCTAACTCATGCGGATATAATCTTGACGTCTTAAGATGAAAATATGATTCACTATATACATGGATAAATATACAAAACTCTAACATGCTACTATGTGGATGATATAAAATTAAATTCACACACTAACAATAATTACATTAATATCAATAAAATTGTTAAAATAAAACAGAGAGAGTCTCCTCTAAAAGTGCAATTAGGATCCACCCTATCAAAACAACATATACAAACATATATACATATATAAAATATTTGTATTCAAACAAAATTCTAATTTACTGTATACATCATTCACTCTGAATCTTGGGTCTCGACCAACTGATGTATTCTATTTGTATTTCCCATCATATTGTCATGTTTTACATTTTCTCACTTCAGTTTCAATATAATAAAATGATAAACAAGATATTAAACATTCAATCATCTGACATATGTGTGCATCATTCCTCCCCCGTCCAGGCTAGCACATCCATCTTATATTCATTAATTACATATATTATAAAAACGCGTGAGTAACAAGTATTAGCTGTCCAAAATATAACTAATATCAAATTGGCTATAAGAGTTAACTCTTCTATAAAGGAAAACATTCATATACTTTACTAAAACTCTCTGAATGACACCTACTTAAGAGCCACCAAGCTACAAACTTGGTAGCATCTCGAATTAACTGCTCTAATGATACATTTCTCGGCATTTTCTCATTTTATTTTCTGATCCCATGGGACTACAAGTATATCTCAATCCCTCTCATTTCCTCTATAAATTTCCTGGCCTTGAGCACGAAGACCAAGTACTTTCAGACAGTTACTTTTAATACCCTTTGAATCACAAGTTCGGACATGTGTTATACTTAATTGTACTCGTAAGCCTTTTGGGCTGAATAATATCGGCATGACCTACATAATGGGATAAACGATCTTTACACAAGAGAGTCTACTTTGGTAGGATGTTACTTCAATCAATATGTTTCAAAACATTAGATGACCAAAAATGCTATACAATCATTATTTAAATTTAATAATTCAAAATTGAGGAAATCAATTTATTCGAAATAGCCCCATAATGTCCAAAATTTTGGATATAACTGTAATAGAGCAACTCAAGTACAAATCAATCTTCAACGACTCACTACCATGACCACCTAATTCTCGATTCCGACATAACCTTGTAATTATAGCGAATTGAATTCATAAATGCCACAATCAAAAACATTAGTTCTTAAAGATCCAATATGAAGAGATTCTATACCACTTATTAGAAAACTTGATTTGATAAATATCTTAAGATTGTCCTTCGTGTTAAATTATTAAAAAAAAAATTAAATGTGAAAGTATACCTTAATATATATCATTTAATTTGAAGATTATGACCCTTTATATAAACATAATTGTAACATTAAGTATTCCTTTAATTTTAATTTAGCTCATTATAAATTAAAAGTAAGTGCTTAGGTTTCTACATATATTGCAACTTATGCTCGTATTAAATGCTTTTAACCCTAAAACTTTAAACTTTATTAAAACAATTTTAGATAGGGTGAATTTTTAATGACAACACACAATAAACTATTATCAAATATATACGCATATATAAATCTAATATCCAACAATTAAAGCTCCCCCATCAATCTGGCTATAAAAGTTTGTCCCGGCAAAAACACGTAACTAGGCTGTCTCTATAGGCATAATCTGATTATATATATGAGTGTAATTAATTATTGCTCAAAATTTCTAGCCATTAAGCTAAGATCAAACTCCTAATAGGAAGATCCAGTTGGTTAATTTCGACTCTGATTCTACCTACTGCGCGCATTGCCGTTAGTTTGATTACTGAAAGTTTATGATTATTCTGGATAAAATTAGAACTCCTAAATGCGACATGTTTACATAATCACCATAGCTAAGTAAGAGCGTAAGATCTGATTTATGTTCGGATAAAACTAAAAAATGGAGAAAACTTATAATCTCACATTTTATCAACTACCTTCAAGAACGTATATATTCACATCTGATGCATATATGATAAGCAACAAATTAGTTTCACACATGTCCCTGTCTATTGTTCTTCCTACAAGCCAAGCTAAGTGCGAACGCTGCAAGCTTTGTTGGAAGCAAGGCTGGTGAACCACAGTTTATCTGCCTCGACGGCGGCGTCATCGTCGTTCCTGTGCCAACGCCACACGGAATGCGTCTCGTTCACCACTCGAACCCGCCCATGCCCGAAGCTCGCCTCCCTAAATGCTGATATCCCCGGTTTGGGGTCCTTGAAACTGCTCAATATTCCCAAAAACAATTTGTTAAAAACCCATATATA
>JAVDBV010003637.1:0-15993 GCA_032619315.1 Piper longum | reverse complement strand
TATTTAATAGCTTTCAATGCGGAAAGCCAACTGGCTCAAGGAAAATTTTTTCTGATATGGAAGATCAGCACAAGCCGCAACCACAGAGCATACTAAAATTAACCAAGAGCTCGAGGAAAATTTTTTCTGATGTGGAAGATCAGTATAAACCGCAACCACAGAGCATACTAGAATTAACCAATGGCCCTGATACCAATTGTTGTGAAAAACGGGTAATTTTCACCAAAGATAACTAGTTCACTGTGAGAACTATTACCTAGATGACAAGTGTGAAAACTATTGTACTAAATAATTACCCGAAGATAAAATTCCCAGGAAAGTTGGGAGGACAAGATAGTCCGCTTAAAAACCAACTCCTAAGACATAATTTTATCAAGACAAAGTAATATAAATAACACAATAATTAACACCAACTATACCCGACAATAGCTATTAAATAGACAAGAAAAGAAAAAGAACGAACACCAGAATTTAACGAGGTTCGGCAATTGCCTACGTACTCGAACACTACCAAAATAATATTTCACTAAATAAAAATATTACAAATAGAGAAAGAACAAATTACCAATGGTAGAAAGAACAATTACTAATGGTAAAAAGGGAAGTTGATAATTTTGATATTATCCTTGGAATAAATTACTAAAGAGGGGGAGGGTCAATTTTATAGGAAGAGAGCCCCCCCCCCCCACATCCCATACCATTTAGATGTGGGATTTATGCCATTCAACATCTGTCACCCTCGATGACTTTGTACCTTTTTATGGGTACCGGTATTTTTTATCTTTTGCTTGGCCTTTTCCGGTCTTATTGTCTATAATCCATTGCCAAAATTGCCCGATGTTCTTTATTCTTTATCATTTCTTTTGAATCATTATATAGCTGATCTGGTTACTATTGTCTTCTTTTTCTTTTTTCTTCCTGTAACCATGACCACAGGGGAGGCGAATTTTCTTGGAGGCTTGGCCTCTCTCAAAGGAATTAAATATTTTTATCCTCAGTCTGCTAAGAAACGTTTCTTACAAATTTATCTGAACAAGGTACAACAGTTTAGAAGCCAAACACTTACTTTGTTTTTTTTTATCCGGCAGAGAATAATTTACTTGTCTGTGCCTTGTTTTTAAATTAGTTTCTTGCATATTTCAGATATTCCTGTTATTGCCATTTTCTGTACGTAGTATGCCAAGCCCAATTCAGGGATTGGATTCCCTGGCGCTTTTGAACTCATATCGCAGGTATCTTTCTTGATGTCTAGGCCAATATTTTTTGAGTGATGAATATTTAGTTAGTTGGTTCCTTTTACATGTTGATATTTATGAGGGCTATTTTTTAGTGAGAAACACATCAATTCATTTAAAAATTATTTGTTCATGGTAATGTTTTCCAGTGTAAAGAAATTGGTGTTTAAGATTGCTGTGGCATCAAGTGCTGATAGGATCAAAGTCAATGCAAATCTGAATGCTGCGGGTCTGCCTGTGCCAATTTACGAAATACTTGCTTTCTTAAGGATGAAGTGAAAGCTAATGCATATTACCTTGGGCGTGTTTATTTTCTCTTCAACTTGAATTGACATGTGCTTCTCAACATGATCAGGTATGATGCCATTGTCTCTGCTGATGCATTTGAAAATTTGAAGCCTGCTCCAGATATATACTTGGCTGCATCTAAATACCTGAATGTTTCTGTTAATAATGAGGTGTATTTACATTAAATGAAGCTTGTCTTCTGTAGTAGCATGAATGATCTACCACCATCTGCAGTATATTAACTATGACATACAGGGGTGAGCATTGGTGAAAACCAAAAACCATATGGCAATTTTGGTTCTGAATCGAACTGAATCGAATTTACCGAAAATTTTAAAAAATGTTATAAAATCTATATTTTATATTAATTATCATTATATTATAATAATTTTATGATAAATTTCTATTTGTTTAATATGATATATATTTAAAAGAACTTATTAAATGATTATCTTCACTAAAATAATGATATAACTTTGATTGAATAATTAAATAAATCTATTTTTTTTATAAATTATCATTAATTTCAGTTATTTAGTTAACGAATTGAGATATTTCGGTTTGGTTCGGTTCAATTTTGAGCGTTATTTAATTTGGTTTCGGTTTTGAACTCTAGCTGCCCAATGTGGTTTGGTTCGGTTCGGTGACACTAGCATTTCCATTTTTTTATACCTTCCATCATCTGCTATTGCCTATCCCATGCTTGTTGCCATCTGTCCATAGATCATTGTCCTGGGGGCAATCTTATAATATATTACAGTCCAGTGATTCTCTTGCCTGTTATATATTTCTGAGATATCATGTCATTCAAGTTCTCAGGAGATCTTGTTTTTCCGTGAAATTTTATTTTTGAACAGTGTGTTGTGATTGAAGACGCTGTCGCCGGGATTCAGGCAGCAATAGCTGCAAAAAGAGGTATCTTACAATCAATTTTTGAGCATTCTTATGTAAGAACAAGACCGCATCAATATTAAATTTTAAATTTTACACATGTGGGTTGAAGCAAGTTTTATCATAATTTAAAATGAAAATATTTGGTGTTTGAAACAGGTTTCATACCAATGGTATTTTTTTATACAATATGTATGGGGTATAAAGTTTGACCTTTTAGATATGAATATAAAATACTAACGTAGTATGCATTGGGAACGATCTAAGTTAACATCTACTCCTAAGGCAAGATGTAGAAATCTAATCTAAGAAAATAATTAAAAGGCACACAACCAAGGAATTATTCGTCAAAAGCTGTACAACAATAAGTCTAAGTCCCCTATTTTTAGAGGTATAGGAGGAATACATATTGAAACTCTTGGAACTTTATAAGAAAATGAAATATGGAAACTCCTATGACTTTATTTTCTCTTGTAACTCCTACGATTTAATTGTACAATGAGATTCCAAAGTAAAGAGATCTGATCTAGGACAAGATCTTGTCCTACATCAAATACCATTAGCCATCTGCCTATGCTGAAACTTATGTATGTTATCCCATTTTGTATCTGATGAGAGATACTTGATGCAGATGCTTTGCTGTGAAAACTACAATATCTGAGGAGGTTCTGCTGCAAGAATGCCCATCACTTATTAGAAACGATATAGGAGATATAGTTCTTGAAGACATTATTAATGGTGGTCGTCCTAATTCTGGAATTCCTCTTATTTAGATTGGGCGATGAATAAGCTTTTGTTTGTATGCAAATAGATGCACTTATTAGCCTCGGCATTCACCCATCCATCAACTGCTTGTGAAGTTCAGATTATGGGCTCTCATGCTAATCATACTATTGAAATGGAAGGAAAAATTAAATAAGAAAGGGTGAATTCAATACGAATTCCCCATGTCTGCAAAGCCTTCTTTTATAGGATAATATCTGTTACAACTAATCCCTCAAAGATAGGAATTCATTTTAATTACAATTCAAGTTCAAATTTGCAGATTTGAACAAGTCAAAGAAGCTCCAAATAGCTTGACATCCTCTGTGTTATGCACTTAATTTTTCAACACTCCCCCTCAATCTATGAGTGGGATTTTACCAAACATAGCTTGGAGAGTAGTTCTTCATGTCTCTGGTTGGCTAGGGCTTTAGTAAACAGATATGCTATTTGAGTCTTGGTACTGACATGTCTTAAGCTAATCATATTGTTTTTCACCTTCTAACGAATGACAATCTCTCTCGTGGAGAACTGGGCTATTGGCAATGTAAATTGCAACTTTGTTGTCACACCATAAGTTCATAGGTTGCTTTGCAGGAAATCCCAACATTCTAGTAGCATTTTCATCCATTTAAGTTATGTTGCTCCCTTAGCCATTGCTTTATATTTAGCTTCAACAGAGGATCTAGTAACAACTGATTGTTCCTTTTCCACATGACTACGTTGCCTCCCAGGTAGATATAGTATCCGCTAGTTGACCTCCTACTATAAGATGATTCAGCCCAATCAGAATCCACATAAGCTTGTACTAGAGATGAGCTTACACCTCTATTTTTTGTATAAAAAATCCCTCAGTTAGGATGCTTCTTCAAATACCTTAAAATCCTCAAAACACATGAGGCTTCCTAAGGTCTTGCATAAACTGGCTTACCGCACTCACAGCATAGGATAAATCTGGTCGCATAACTGTGAGATAAATCAGCTTATCATCTACCTTTCTATATTTAGTTTGATCACTTAAGACTTCTCCTACACTAGCTCTAACTTCAAGGAAGCTTCAAGTGGAGTGTCTGCAGATTTAGCCTGCAAGAGACCCGTATTGCAAGCTGCCCAAATCTTTGATCTGCAGCTTTGAGTGTAAATGCTTTCTAGTTTCCTTAATTCCTTTTCTATCATTTCCTGTGAGTATGATGTCATCTACATATACCAGGATAATAACACATTCTCATAGCCACAAGCCTAGCTTTGAGCCATTCTATACTTCCATCTGCCTTAAACTTTATTATGTAGACTCAACTGCAACCTACAGCCTTTTCCCTTACAGGCAAATCAGTTAATTCCCATGTTTCATTATCATTCAAGGCTACGATATCATTTTGCATAGCTTGTTTCCCGTCTCCATGGTTTAAAGCTTCAAAATCAGCCTTAGGAATAGCAATAGAAGCAAGATTATGAGAGAAGACTGTTGAACTAAAAGGTACCTCTTCGAATGCATTGTTTGGAGGATATTTATCTACAGTTTCAGTTGAGGGAATTTATACTTTTTCTTTAATTATATCAATGGTGGATTAGTGAGTTTGAGTTGTCGATTATCTGGTTATTGCTGCAGATCAAAAATAAGGACTGGTAACAAGCTTGGAGAGAAGATATTATCTGGAGCTTGGTATGAACCCTTAGGATAGAATGCTTGTTTTTCAAAAAATGTGGCATCAACTGTAACAAACATCTTCCTAAGGGTGGGATTATAACAACAATGCCCTTTTTGGGTTTTAGAATAACCTAGAAGGCCACACTTGACCGATTTTGCTGATAGTTTGTCATGTCTTCCTGTGAACAAATGAACATAACAAATGCATATAAATAATCTAGGTTTAAGAGGGAGGACGGACCTATTAGGATGGAGAACATTGTAAGGAATTTTATTGTTCAACCTAGAAGATTGCATCCTATTAATATGATAGTAGGCTATAAGCAGTGCCTCAAGCCAGTGACTTTTACTGACATATGTAGCATTACGCACCTAGTATGTTCAAGCAAATGGCTATGTTTCCTTTTGGAAACTCCATATTGTTGTGGAGTTTATGTGCAGGAGGTTTCATGGACTATGCCATTCTCTCGAAAAAAACATTGAAACAATAAAGATTTATACTCAAAGTCATTATCTGACTTGAAAACTTTAATTGCAAATGAATATTGTGTTTTAACTTGATTAGCAAATGTTTGGAAGCACATAAAAACGTCACTTCTATCTTAATCAAATACAACCAGTACAGTTGGCTATAGTCATCAATAAACAATGCATAATACTTGAATTTTCCAATATTTGGTACTACAAGTGGCCCCCATACATCAGAGGGTACTAAGTCAAATAGTTTATTAGCCCTAGGCAAGGTATAACTGGGAAAATAGACACGGCGATGCTTAGAGAGGTGACATGCTTCACACTTTAAACTTGTCACAGACTCTAAATAGGGAACTAAGAACTTTAACTTATTCAAACTTGGATGACCTAACCTAATATGCCAATTTAGTGCATCAGCAACAACAGTTGTAACCAAAACTTTGAGGAACTCAGATTTTTTTATTTGCAAGTAGTACAATTTCCCTTTTCTTCTACCACATCTAATCACCATCTTTGACACTGCATCTTGGAAAATACAAGAAGTTGAGGTGAACGACACATGACAATTTTATGATGAGCAAAGTTTGTGGACAAAGAATAAGCTAGTTGGAAATGAAGGAACCAAGAGTACATCTTCCAGGATTAGGTCTTTAAAGAGCTAGACAGTACCTTTACAGTAAGCTGATGATTTGCCACCGTCGGCTAAACTAACATAAACAGGTTCAGTAAAGGGAGAAAAAGTGGTAAATTGATGACAATCATTTGTCATATGGTCGGATGCTCCTGAATCCACAAGCCAAGAATGAATGTAACATGAATTATTAGCTGATATACCTGCACTGGCAAAGGAAGCTGAGGGTCCAACCGTTTCTCCATGAGCCTTTTTGTGAAGTCATTTGAAATCTTCATGAGTAAGTGCTACAGTTGCTGCAGCAGGTGGTGGAGCAGGAGCATTTGCAACGGTAGGAGTATTGGTGGAGACATTGTTGGAGGAGTGTGAGGACTGTTTAGCCCACTGGTCTCCCATACTTCAGCCAACACTTCTCTTCTGTATGGCCTATAGTTTAACAATGTCACAGATCCTACCATCCTTCCTATTGCCACCTCTTCCTCCTTTTCCACCTCGACTTCTACCTCTCCCCCTAGAAGGGTTTGAAGGAGGTCGTGTGTTAGAAACTTATCTAGTAGACTCCACATTCTCGTCAGGAATTTCTGCTTCCATTGGCATTCCTAATACCCTTGAGAATGTAACATTCAAATTTGGAAGATCAGTACCTGTAAGAATTTGATTCTTGGCTGAGGTATAATGAGGACTAAGCCCAGATTAGAAGGACGCAACCTTCAGTTCCTCTTTTTTCTGCTTCCAAGTGTTATGATCACCAGGAAATGGCTGGTACAAATTTAACTCTTCCCAATTTGCCTTCACAAAACTATAATGCTCATTTAGAGTCTTAGTACCTTGCTTTTTGTGAAATATTTTTTCAGAAAGTTCATAAATTCTTTAGATATTTTTCTCGAGACCATAACTTTCCTTCACCGAGTTCCACAGCATCATATGCAGTTGGTAACAGCATAACATCACAACTAATATGTGGTTCCATGCTGTTCCAAAGCCAACTTCTAACTTGAGCATCCTCCATTATCAAACTAGTCCTCAATGAATTTAATCTTTTCTTTGGATATCAAGAAAGCCTTGATGGCTGCAGATCACTAGAGGTAATTCTTTCCATACAACTTTGTGGTTGTGACAGAAGAACTATTAATAAGGTCAGCAACAGAGAGGGTATTGGTATCTGGCGAAGAAGCAACAACCTTTTCCTTCGCCATAGATAACGGTTGGAGTCAAACAAATTTAAGACTCAGCAGCAAGGGCAGCAAGAAGGTAAATAGGCTAAAAACAACTGCAGGTTCCTACAGATCTAAGGCTCGATACCATGTTGAAATGTAAGGAAAAATTAAATAAGATAGGATAAAGAAAGGTTGAATTCAACACTAGTTCCCCATGGCTACAAAACTTTCTTTTATTTATAGACTAATATCTGTTACATCTAATCCCTCAAAGACAGGGATTTTCTTGTTGAACTAAATATTTAGTGGTTCTCTTTCCTACTCAAGCTTTTGGGACAAGTAATTATCTAAAATTAACACGTATTACAGCCAAAGGTGTGAGTTTGAATCCCGTAGGCAAAATATGCTCAAAAAAATATTAATTTGTCTCATGTTGTGGCCAATAGATTATTTGCTCTATGTTTGTCCACGTGCTAAGCCTTTGAAAAAATAAAAATTTGCTTGCACATGAGGAAAAGTGTTGAACTAAATATTTTAGTAGTTTTCTTATCTAATAACTCGAGCTTTTAAGACAAGTGGTTAAACTATCTAAAATTAACAATTCTAATTACAATTCAAGTTCAATTTTTCATATTTAAACGTGTCAAACAAGCTCCAAACAACTTGACACCTCTCAGTGTGATGCACTTAATTTCTCAACACTTATTTTTACTTGGTAAAAATTCTTATATTTTTATTTGAGGAGAAGTTCTAAAATATTAGTGTAGATAAAAGGTGCAGGACCTTTCAAATGCAAATCCAAGAATAGGATATTTTTCAGAGCAGCTGACTAAGAATGCTAATGAGAACTCACATCAAGATATTGATAGTAATATTCCCTTAAGGTAAGATGATTTCTTTAGAATTGTATACTGATGATATGTTGGAAGACCTACTTTCTATCATCGTTTTCCTCCTTGTTACATTCAACGTCTTCTAGAAGTTCAATGGCATGGGTATTGCTAGTTGTTTGCTTTGTTATATGTGAAAAATAATTGCATGGTGCAAGTTCTCAAGCCTGATGCCCCTTTCAAGGAACATTTATAATCATCTTCCATTTCAAAAATAAAAAATACAGTTTGCTTTTTAAATGAAATATGACATTTATTTCTTCTCTATTCTGCCTTGTAAAATTAATAGCCATCTTTTATGATAAAAAGAAGTCCTGTTTGCTTTTAAATGAAACATGACAATTTTCTTCCAGCATTACCATTATGAAGTTTAGCCCATTTAAATTTTTATAAGTCTAATCATGGATTTGAAAAGTTAATATAATGACAAGTTGCAGATATCTCGGCAAGATATTGTGAGATATGGGAGCTTGGGCGCTTCTTTTTCTCGTTGACTGTTTGCTGCCACCAATTGGAAAGAATGCAAGAAATGCACCTATAGCTATGTATTATCTTATTTTACATTTTCAATAATAGATGTTTATTTTTCAATTTAGAAGTAATTTACAGTTTTTGATTAACTATATAAAGAAACATTTCAGGCAACACAATATGCATCTCCAATTGGTGTTCTGAACATGCTACTAGGCTCTACTAATCGCATACTTGATTTGAGTGAGGGTGGGTTTATTATATGCTTGAAGTTGTTAGCTGATGTAGTATATTATAGCTTGGTCAGACCACATTTAAAATTGCATTATAATCGATTTTAGGTGGGTTGCAATCAACCAGAGTAGAGCAGCTAGTTACATAAACGACATTGAAACAAGGTGATCAATTATTTATAGTTGCTGAAATTGGGATGATGATCTTTTACTTGAATGATTGGAAGCATTTTTTTTTTGTATTTTTGCAGGGGAGCTGCTATATCCATTCCAGAGTTTCAATCTAAACTTGATTGGCTGAACAGTGCTCCTCTTTCCCGGAGAAGGGTATTTTTTGTAAATTTATTGTTGAGTGTTCTGTTTGACCCGTGTATGTTGTGAGAAGATTTGCATTTGCAAAGAAAGCTCCAGGGTTCCATCACTTATGTCAATAGCTTTGATTTCTTAACAGTTTGTTGTGCTCTTTGCATTAACAGGATTTGAAAGGAAAAATCGTTTATATTTTGGGTATTGATGTTCTGAATTTTTGGCAAATCCACACCCAAAAACGGACTTGATGTCTCGGATCTGTGAGCCATTTGATCACAGACCAAATTCTCAGATGATTTTGGCTTTAATGCCTAAATCTAAGTGTGGAGATTTTGATTTTCCATCTTAATATCTCTTTCGAGACTTTGTTGCAGAGACATGTGGGTATTATCTTCAAGCAATTTCTTGGGAAGGTTTTCTTGGATAGCCTTTTACAATTCTGACAGAATGGCAGGGTTGCAAAAAATATCAAATTCAAGAGGTTGACTCTTTATTCAAGGGCTAATGAAGAAATTAGGACATAATTGCTTTCTTGCGAACTCGATGGCATCATGAAGCAAATCATAGCCTGCCCATAGTGGATTTTGAAAAGTGGACACCGAGTCAAGAACATCGGGCCATGAGTTAAACAGACCTGTTTTATGTCCCTTAACGATAACATAAAACTTGAACCTTTTCTTTGCCAAAGGCATGAAAATGGTAAAATAAGTTGACAAGGCTTGGAGATATTTGATACTGGAGCCTTTGTCTTGAAGCAAAAGGAATTGATATAAGTTATGTAGCAAACATTGTTGTTCACGGGTTAAAGTATATTTTGAGATGAAAGATAGTTAGATGGGATGAATTTCTTGAGAAGAATATCTCCATTCTTACATTTTTCTTTAAAGTCGGGAAATAATTCCTTAGTTTTTGGATCACGGATCCTAAACTTACGTAATTTCTTTCCAGTATCTTTCTTGCTTAAAGGAGATTCTTGTTTTCCTTGATGCTGTAAAATAGCAAGTTGAGTTAGATATTGAGATTGAACCTTTTCAAGCCAATTCTCAAAACCATCTAGTAAACCAAAGTATATTGCTTCTTCCTTTTCTCAGATGTCACAATTCCTCAGAGGTGGTAGGGTATTGAACTGATTTCTCAGCTTGAAGTTCTATCAGTTGATTGAGCATTGCTGCCTTCTAAATATAGCTTCTAGTTTTAGTGATCTTATTATTCTCTGTTTGAACTGCTCCAGGGAAATTGACTTTGTGACTGAGATGGAACGAACTCTTGTTGGAAATGGCACCAAAGGCTCTGAGTACACTGGGGGAGGAAAAGGAATGGATCAGGCAAGTTCTATATTATAAAGATCAGAAGTTTGCTCCCTTTCTTTTTGTAGCGATCACCTCTACATTTCATAGCTAGACCTCCAAATTTTGTATCAGTAATTATTTTTGTAAAATTTCTTGTACGTTCTAAATTTAATTGCTTCTTTTTTGAAGTAAATATTCTTTTATTCCAGGTTCTAAATTCTCCTTGGGATATATGCTTTGACTATGTTAATGAATTAGTTTACATTGTAATGACTTGCATATGTAAAAGATGGTATCACCCGAGTTTTCAGTGGAGATGGGTTTGAAAGGAACTTAAATGGATCAAGATGCAGTTATCAGTGAATTCTCTTATAAAAAATTAGTTGATAGGAATTAGTTGTTCACTGCATAAAAAACTCTTGTTTTAATACTTATAGGAACTAGTAACCCATGTTGAAGGGATTAACTATGATGCAAGCTTTTTTCTATTAACCATGAAATAAACTGCAGTTGGTTGTTTAAATTTCTAACTGTTACCTGGAAAGGGCTGCACTGCCACTTTGACTGTTGTTTCATCAAACATTGTTTTAGAAACATAGTCCAAGATTGTGCTATATCTCGCTAGTGTAACCTGCAAACTATTCTGAAGTCATCTAATTTCTTTTATTGAAGCAGATCCAGCAGCACTTCATTTGCCCAACCATTAGGAATATATATCTTTCCTTGTAAACATCTTGTGTCATTAAATTTTGAATTTTTTATTCCTATAAAAAAATCTGAATATTTCTTTTTCTTAGGCTCGCAGGAAGCATATATTGCTGATAGCGAGAGCAGTTCGATCAGATCACTTGACCTTAAAACTGGAGGGTTCTAGATTGATTGCTGGAGAGGACCCAAATTTTGCTGAAAACTTGTTTAGGGTATTTATTCCCTTTGGCTTTCTTCTATTATCTGTCACCTTTTAATTTTTTGTCATGATGGAGGGCGATTTTTAGTGAGAATCATGAGCAAGAATACATGAAACATGAAGTTATTGACATTAAATTTTGTCTTCAAAGCCAAAAATGCTTAAGTGCATTTGTGTTCAAAATAAATTATTTTTTCTGTTTTTTTTCTATTTTGATTTAATTTAGTTATTAAAATAAGCAGAAATTGTCTGCCACGCATCTTATTAACATGTCTTTTGCTATTTTCTTGTTATCCTTATGAAGCTGTTAGTTGAATGATATCAGGACAACGTATATCAGATTTTTGTGCATTCATTTGGTCTTGACATGTGACTTTTTTTTTCTGCAGCTATCTGAGCCGTCAGGAATTGTTGAACTATAATTTTTTTTTATGATTTAAAATTTCATTAAAAAAATAAGAGGGAAAGAATTGGGTGACATTTACGGAAGATATGTAGGAGCTTTGGTTTATATGAGGTTGGTTGAGAACGTCTTGGGAGATCCTTGCTTATGAGCGCCAGTGGTCCTTTTGGCTTGTTGAGGGTGATGGAAAGAAGACTATCTAAATAGCTTGTGAACTCTTTAATTGATCTAATACTTTAGATACTTATTTCATCTTTATCATGAAAAAAAATGTAATAAAGTAAAAAAGAAGAATTTTGTGAACCTTAGAAGTCAGTCTCTCTAGGTTCTGATTGGGCCCAAATTTTACGGACCGTCTAAATAGGAGACCTATTCATCAGCAGGAATCCCATACAGTGGGACCTGAGAGGTTGGACCTAGATGAGAACCACCAGCAACCGTTCTTTGGTATTGTAATATAAACATACAAAGACCTCTCTTTTAATGTTTAGATTTATTGGAGTTGAAGGAACTTAATGCCTCTCGTAAATTATATGTACAAATTAATTTCTTTAACTCTTTTTTTTTTTACGTTAGTCAACCGGTATATTTGTATATTTTACTTTTTATAATAATGGTTCTCTTGTTTTAGGTGACAAATATGACCTCATTGTTTTGCAGGTAAGTTTTTCATAGCTGATACAAACAATAATTTGATCAGAGTCCTAGAGCTAAAAGGGCGATGATTTTTTGTGAGTACGTTGGAATTAAAGGGAGTTCAGCCTCCATCACCAAAAAAAAATCTATGAGGCGTCTAAGAAGAAAGCTTTCTTCCGACACTGAAATTGTTAAAGTTGGTAGTGTCTTGTCCAGGCAAGGCAGTCTCAGTCTCAGGATTACTGTCCCACAAGGATATCAGCTCTTAAATTTTTTTCATATTTTAAAATCATTCAATACTTGTTTTCTCTACTCAAAATTAGGAAGCAAAAAGCAAATTGGAGGTGGAAGTTGAACCTGCAAATGGTATTGTCATAGAACCATTGGATGGCTTCCTAAGTTCAGAAGGTTCTGCTTCGCTTCAATTTGAAAGATCTTCCTTGTCGGCAGCTTCGGGAAGAACAAACTGCAAGGTACTTCATCCTTAAATGCGTTGCAATAATAAAACATTATTGAAAAATATTTTCATCCGCATGCTCCCAATAATAAATACTAATTTTGTGATAACGAATATTGTGGACCACGGTTGATTTTGCATGTGTAATTACTGTGTATGCGTCGAGCTTGTCGACACATTTTTTTGATAACGACTTGCTCGACGATTTTCTTCTGTAACTCATTGACACTAATTGCACAATCACCTCCAATGAACAAGTTCTGGAATCCCTACACACTCTATTGTGATGGTACTGAGCACGGGGAGCTGTTAAACCTATATTCTCCCTTTTTGGGTGTCGACTCTCTGGACTTTAGGACTTGGGAGATAACCTTTTAGTTTTGTGTGCCCGGCTATGTGGGTTTTCTTCGAAATTATGGTGATAGGCCGTGATACTTTGTGGTATGTCTTTTCACTTGGGTCTATTTTGCTTGTTTGAATCTAAAACAATAATTTTTTTCTGATTGAGAAACGAAACGACCAAATAGTACTCTTGGAACAAATGATTTACAATGGGTTGGCAGGTTTATTATTGCAATGAAGATGATGTCTGTTTGTATCAATCATTGGTGTTTGAAGTTCCATTTGAAGTAATGATTGGCGATTCTGCCAGTAATACGGAGGTCAGTCTTCAATATACTGTGAAACCTAGGGTTGATGGAGGCCGTTTATAACGTTAGTTTTTGAATTTTTT
Source organism: Piper longum (assembly GCA_032619315.1). Taxonomy (NCBI): domain Eukaryota; kingdom Viridiplantae; phylum Streptophyta; class Magnoliopsida; order Piperales; family Piperaceae; genus Piper; species Piper longum. The sequence goes on along the minus strand of JAVDBV010003637.1, from coordinate 2,579 downwards.
GATTGGTATATATGATGTCAATTATTTTATGGACCCTGCCAGTGGAAGTTTATGAAAACATAAATGTATCCACGTTAGCAACATTTATTTATGCATGTTGAAAGGATTGTATGAGGCACAAGCACAGGAAGGGTTGAAGTTTTTGGCTATCACGGAAGAAATTTGAGATGAGGATTTAAGTAAATATGTAAACATCTGCCATAAATCAGTAATGGCTGATGACCTTAGAATCAATTACTTGTGTCATCTAACAAGGCTAACGTCCTGTAGTTCGACGACTTCATTTTCCAATGGAATCTTCTTGTCTCAAACTTGGGTTATGAACAGTTCAGAGTTCAAGTTGTTTGCAACACTGGGTTATTCTACAGCACTACAATGCTCAAGGCTCTAGGTTGAGCAGCAGAAATAACTTTTAATTTGCCACGAGCCCAAACAATTCAATAAATTCTTGCCAATAAATACGGCTTAAACTAAAGCCCACATAAAATGTGCGCTTAAGTATCCACTTATTTTTTTACCGGCATTCATCGTACCCGCCGTGTTCACAGAGTCGGGCCATTCGACCTGCGTCTGACCGTGTATTTGCCATTGATGCCGAGGGCGGGACTGGGGGAGCCATGCCGTGTTACTCTTCTACGTTCGAGTAAAAATGACGAAGAAAAAGATAGCGGCTGATCTGCTCCGGTTGGAGAAGATCAAGCTCGTTCACCGACCATCATGTTGGCTCTTGCCGGCGCTGGGCTCTAGGGTGCTCCTCTACTACGGATGGTGCCTGTTGCAGGAAGGTACCGTTTCCAAAGGCTGTTGATGCGGCGGACTACACAAGGGCCTTCCTTGGAGATGAAGGTGGACGCCATGACTGCATTTGCTCGGTTGCTGCTGCCCATGATCAGTGTAGGTTGCATGGCCAACGACGGCTAGTACTGATATATATGGCCCGAGGCCACCACTTTGCCATGGCTAGCTGGCAAGACCGCACTGGCCAGCTTTGGCCACCGGGCCGCTCTTCGGCTGGCGACGTTTTAAAAAAAAATAAAAATTTAAAATTTGGTATAATTTTTTTTAACACAAAAACAAATCTCTACAAAGACTCGGGAAATAGTTATGGCATTATTAAAAACATTCTTGAATTGTGAATATCATGCTTCAAACTACTGTTAATAAATCGTAAATAGTATATTACAAGGCATTCTTTAATCATAATTTTCTCTGACAATGGCTTGTAATTTCCTCTAATAATGGCTCTGATTGTCTGAGTTTGCTCATCTGAAGTTCTCCTGAACAAGAAAACTAAGCTTGCTACAAATAACATCGAATTACTGATGAAGGAAAAAACGAGGAAAATAAATTACGAGATAAGTCACTCTGATTCATAACTTTCACGCTTTATAAAAAATAATAATGTTGTATAATCATTGCTTAATTGTGTATTGGAGTGAACATGAGCTTCATTTCAATAAATACAGGAGCTTTTGTTGGGGTTTTCCGACATCAGTCACGACTCGGCAGCCTCAGCCAGGGAGAGTGTGCTGCCCGTCATAAGTGACGTGCTCAATCATCTGAAAATAGAGAAACAATTGCTGACTGGGTATTCAAGCGTTTCATGCCTCTTTTGACTTAGCTCTGTCTCTTGCATGACACATTATCAAACCATTCCTACAAAACAAAATTGAATAAATCACTTTGATGAAAATCAGAATTTAAAATTGAACATGAACATTCAATGGTCTAGTTTGAAAGTAATCATTGCATAATTAGCTCTCTTACCAAAATAAATTCATAAGGTTTATGAAGGTATTGATCAAAAATCATTCTGACCACCAACCGAAGCATTAATTGATATGGAAAATCTTGAAAAAGTAATTAATTTTGGATTCAAATTGACATATGAAATAAAACCTTACACACTCTAGATTTGGACATGACATCACATATATATTATTTCAAATTAATAGCTAAACATAAATGACAAACAAAAAAATTTCATAAGAAAAAATATAATTTATCAGATTTGCCATTTGTAATTGTATGGATCCTAGTTTTGAGTACCATGTGGAAGAAGAAGAAAATAAGAAAAAAGACAGATAATAAATCATAAAATTGAAAAATAGTTAAAAACATAATAACTAAAATAATTGCAGACCATTGCAATCTGAAAGCTTGCTAAAAATGAAACAATGGGACAAACCAACACCATTGATATTATTTGTCGTAAAAGCAGTCAAGAAATAATTTTAAACTTATCTGCACACACCCTCTAATCATGCCACAAGACATCAACAAAGTCCATAGAAAGTAGTAGATTTTAGGCTGGGATCGTTTATTAGTTTGTCCGTATGGTGTGGCTAGGAAAATCAAAATCATCAAATAACTTTAGCACATTGCAATGAAGTTCATGAATCCAGAGCATAAATTTGAATATTTAATCTATTAAACTAGTATATGGATATCAACCAACAACCCACTATGGCTTATGAGGGAGACAATTCTAACTAGTTAAAGGAAAATTGAAACTTCCATTTTTCATGAGAAACAAACATAAAAGAAAATTAAATTTTGTCAGTAGGAGAGGTGGTACC
>JAVDBV010003636.1:0-16587 GCA_032619315.1 Piper longum | reverse complement strand
CACCCCCCCTCGCCCCAAGCTACTGCAAGCCCCCATCCCACCCTGTCGTTGCCCTCAGCGGGGGGCGGGGGGAACCGCGGCTAGGCGTGGGGGGAGGGTGCCAACAGGGTGGGAGAGAGGTGGCTGTATGGGGGGCCGCCAGAGGGGGGTGATCCACCGGTAATTTTTTTTTTCATCTAATCTGGGCAGGAAATTTTTTTTTATCCCTTAGGAAAATTTTTTCCATATATATATATACATACATTTTAAAGAATTACAATTTAAGACTGTAAGATAAATCCACATCTATGAGGTCTAAATTACATTAAATTTTGGAGGTGTCCACCTTAGTTGAAACGGTTTGTCACAACTTTCTGAAAAGCATCAGAATTACCGTAACACCGAGATCAAGTTTTGATTCCTGGCATTAAAACTTTCTTTTCCACTTCACCGTTTACATATACCGATACGTAGAATAATCATTTCAGGTAGAGAGAGAGAGAGAGAGATAGAGAGAGAGAGAGCCGTTGAACAACAAGTCAAATGGAATGATTGCATAAAAGGAGTTTGCATGCTGGAAAATTCATTTCCAAGAAGAGCACGTACAGATATCACGAACACTCAACAAAAGAACAATATTTTAACACAGAATAAACAGATGGAACATTGATGTGAAAAATAAACACAGATGAAACGTTGCCAATTAGATGGGGAATGCTATAATTACATTAGTCAAAAGACACATACCTTCTCATTTATTTGGAATTATTGCATAAAACGTTCTAAAAAAAAACATCTGTGCCATTTCACTCGATATGGATTATGGAAAGCAGGTGGGCTTACATATTTGACGCATCCCTAGCAAGAAGTTCATTCTAAAAAAAATCTCACACAACTATCACTTAAATGCACAGAGAAAACAGACAAACAATGTAGACAGCGATTCAGTACCATCAAGCTCTCCAACAAGAGGGAGATTCAAATGGTACACATGCCAATGCACAGGAACCAGAAGTTTAGGGCTCAGTTTCCATCTGAAGCAGATGTCGAAGGTCCAGAAGACGAGGTTCCACCACTCTGATGATTCAGACAAGGAAAACTAGCCATTAAAAAGCCATGAAAATCTTCTCCCACTTCCACTATCCCTCTCATGTCCTCCATGTCCACCACTGCCACCGGTATCGCTGTTGTTGATGTTGTCGACAACACGAAAATTGGCAGCGGGAGACCTATTTCCATTCTGTTCATTTGCATCGGGCGAGGGTATCGGAAATCGACAAACTGGGCATTAACTGTGAAGCTGCAGCCAAGGTAGGATACAATGTGAGTGGAATTTATGTTTGCAAGCCATCTCCTTACCCTCGAAGCCAATCTCAAAGTCATCTAAACAAACAGATAATTGTAGAGCCTCATTGATTTTGACATTTGGCATGGCTTCAATGACCTCCTTTTGTGCTGGTGGAATCCTGTCCCTCTCGATGATATCTCCATCCCTCGCAGTTTCAGGATTACCAGAGGCAAATGAAATCCCTTAACGAAGACTTTCAAGCAATTGCAACATGGAAGCTGGGTCTCTCGGATCTTCTTCTAATGAGGAGACAATTGAAATCGCTTCGTTCCACATCAGAATCAACCCGCCCTTGTTCCTCCACTTGAACATGAGGGAAAAGTGGGCGGCGGCGGGATGGCCGGCAACCCATCATTCCCAGCAACATAGGCGCCCACAAGGAGAAAGCCCGATCGGATCTTAGATCGTCAACGGGGCGGTCATCTCCTCCTCTAGCGTCCATTTCCTCTACGAAGCCGCTGACACAAATTGGGCACTTGAGCTCCACATCCATGTCTGGACTCACCAATCGAGAGCACCAGTGACACCAATACCTCGCATTCTCCATCTTTCTTCCTCTCTTGACTCCACCCATTTTCCCACATTTTTCTTTTAAATTTTTACACAATATCAAATCAACCAGCTGAATTAACGAGACTTTTTCAAGAGGCAAACACAATCTTCCTTTCCTGGCTTGATAAAATCATAAGGTTGTCGTTTGACAAGTTCTCAAGTTTTATTCGTACACAGAGATTCAATTTCTTTATGCAAGGAAATAATCTATTTCTTAGATTGTACGTGGGAAAGGGGTTCTGAGTGAGTCAATGGTTCACCACTGAATCTATCTCTTCTACAACAGTACGTAGGCAACTCCACTATATCTTTATGGTGGTTTGATTTTTCTCCTTGGTCTGCTCCTGGCAATAGTGTACTTATTACCTTGTTATTACCTTGAAGAACTTGTATCCATTCAAGCAGTCTCATCAAGACATGACTTAGCTGATGACAAAACATGTTGACTTGGAGCATTAAGTTCTAGCTTCAATTTTTTTCATCATCACTTTACAACAATACCTATATCATAAGAGAAAAGCTCCTTTTTTGGATGGAGCATGAATGGCTCATCAAAGGTGCATCAAAGGTAACATCTCTTTAATAACCAATTTAGGTGATATTGGATAAGGACATCATAAATTCTATCCTCTCACCCCAAATGCATAACAAAAAAAAATGCATTTTATGGTATGTGGTTCCAATTTACCATTATTGACATGTGCATATGAAGGACATTCAAAAATTCCCAAACTAGAATAATTAATAGGGTTATGTGTTACTTTTCATGTATAATCATAGAGTTAAGTGATGTGCGTGGAGAGTGGTTGACTATATAACACACCATTGAGGCTACTTCCACCCAAAATTCATTGTTGCCTAATCCAGCATTAGAAAGCAGACACAGTGTGCTTACAACTCCATTTTGTTGAGGTGTGTTTACAACTATGAAGTGTTTAAAAATACATTCTCTTTCACATAACTTGTTAAAGTTAGATTCACAAAACTCCAAACCATTATCTGTCCTGAGTCGTTTGACTTTCTAGCTTTTCTAATTTTTAATCATTATTTTCCATGTCTCAAAAGTTGAAAAGACATTATTTTTATGCTTTAGAAAATAAACCCAAACATATCTCGAATAGTCATCAATAAAAGTAAGCATATACTTTGTTCCACCTTTAGAAGCAATATAAGAAAGTCCCCAAAGATCATATTGGATATTATTAAGAGTACCTTTGGTTCTGTGAATACTTGAGCCAAAACTTATCCACTTTTTACTTTCCAAAAATGCAATGTTCACAAAAATCAATTTTGTTGGTACTCAATACCGTCATTCCATGATCACTCATATGTGTAAGCCTCATATGCCATAACTTAGGTATAACATCTAAGTCTGATAGGGATGATGAAGAAATTGTTGCGATACTTGTAATAGCAACACTTTGCAAAACATATAGGTTATTAGATCTATTAGCATTTATTAAAATAATGGCACCTTATTATACATTGAGAACTCCACCTTCAATTAAATTCTCGATTCTCGGTAGCCCAATGAAATGAGATTTCTTTTCAAATTTGGAATATGCCTAACATTGTATAGGCAACACCATAGTGAGTCTTGGTTGTTACTGTTCCTTTACCAACAACTTTGCATTGTGCATTGTTACCTATCATGATTACTCCACAAATAGATTTATAGGTAGAAAACCAATCGCTATGGGTACACACGTGATAGGAACAACTAGAATTAAGAATTCATTCAAATTTAGGTCTATCTCAACCATTGGTAATGAGAAGGTGATCAACATTAGGATTATCCTCAATAATTGCAGCTTCTACAAGTTTATTAGGCGTATTATGAATGTTATCTTTGTTTTGTTTCTTATTTTTCAACATATAACAATCATCAATGGCATGACCCTTCTTTTTGCATTATCGACAAAATTTATCATTATTCTTGCCTTTTGACTTTGATTTGAATCTATTTTTTGTTACTAATATATCCTTTTTCAAGTGAATTTCCTCTAATAGTAAGTTCTCCGTCTTGAGCACTTGAACTTGGAGGGTATTGTTTATCATATGTCTCTTTAGAGGGCAACTAAGATTTAACATCTTTAAAAAATAGGGTCACATTTTTGCTATAAAGTGTAATTTCTTTGAAGTGTGTGTAAAAAGAAGGGAGTGAACGTACTAGCAAAACGACTGTCTTTATCATCGAGTTTTATATCCAAATGTTCCAAATTGAGAAGAACAGTATTAAACTTGTTAAGATGAAACTTAATAGACATACCTTCCTCCATTCGCACAATAAAGAGGTGCTCCTTTACAGAGAGCTTGTTGGTAAGACTTTTGGTCATATAAAGTGGCTCTAACTTAGACAAAAAATCGGCTGATGTCGTCTCATGGATGACCTCTAGTAGAACCTCTTTAGATAAATATAGTTGAGTGGAATTTCGGGCATTATCATCAAGATCCTTCCATTCTTCGTCTGTCATAATGGTCGGCTTCTTTGACTTACTTGATATAGCCTTCTTACTCCAATATTTATAAGCACCACAAGCATTTGAATTTGCCAAATGCTAAAACTTATTTTTCCATCAAATTTCTCAATGTCAAATTTTGTAGTCGACATTATACTCTCAATGGATCATAACTCTCATCCCAATTTGTTAGCAAAAACTATCAAAATTACAATATAACAACGATACTATAAAAAATATAATGAAAAAAATGATAAATTTTTACATGAAAACCACAAAAATAAGGGAAAAACCACGGGCAATATTCAAAACACAAATCCACTAGAATGAAAGATTATAAAAGGATAGAATATTATAAAATACACTCTAATTGCACCCTCACTTACAACTAATATCTCACAATAGGAACAAAACCTTAATATTTAGAAACACGTCAAAAGATTTTTGATGAAGAAAATAAAAAAAATTGAACCTACTGGTTGCTTTGTCCTAGTGAAATGATCAAACTATTTATAGAGATTTTCAGGTCGTATTGATAAAAGATAGTCCAAACAAGCTTCTAATTTAGAAAAGTGTAGGTTGAACTTTTAAGCAGGTAGCAAGAAAATTTTGATGTCGACATTAAAATTACTATTCATGCTTCTCTGTCCACTTAAAATCTAGAAAACATTGAGGCAAACCTTATCCACATCTTCATTTTTCTCAAATTCAATAGTGAAAACGCAATGCTAACACTATTGGCCATAGTATCTCATTAGTAAGCTGAAATGACTTCACGGATACAGCTCAAAAAAATGGGATTAGCATTCATAGATGCTAACAGCATTCTAAGCCAAGATCATTCATCCGTTTTCTGAAGGTGAGATGCAAAAGCAAGGCATTTTACGGGCTGGATCTTGACACGCTTAGGTCAAAAATATTTACAGATAGTGCACAAACCATGCCAAATCTCAAAAGTCCAGCTTTTACCAACGTATGGTTTTGAGGAGGAAAAGAGCCTTGTATAGTTGAATGGAAAGTCGCCAACATGGGTATCTAGAATTCAAAAGCTGCTTGCTTCCAGTTACTTGGTAAAAAATTTAAAACGAGCAACACTTAGAAATGCATCTTTGCGCCTTCTAATGTGAACTGCAAGGTAAATAGCCCAAAGTAATCATCCAGCACCAGCAAGGCACGTGAAGCCCCCAAACTATGATTAACATCCCCACCTGAGCTGTCTGAAAAACACCCATATTTGTGCATGCGACAGAACAGTTGGAATAAAGAGATGAGGTTAACAGAATCCCCCATTAAAGATAGCTTTGGAAGGTTAAAAGCTGCAAGCTTTCTTTGAAACATCCTCCTGCAAAAAAAAAAAAGAAAAAAAAAACTACGACAAAGGAATTAAGCAGGACCAAAAAAAATTACTCAGTTTGTTGTACAGGCTCAAAAACATTATTCATTCTCAAAAATAAAGTCCTCTAAAAAAAAATCCAAATTATTGACAGCATTCGTTAGATGAAAAAGATCTTTGATAAAGATTTATTCACAATTGTCGTTATCAACAGAAAAAGGCCTTGTTTTTCCACTTCATAAGCTTATAACCAAATCAACAAATATAAATATACTGCACTTTTTCCCTTTTGTTCTTTTTCATTTTCTAAAGCCCTCATCCACACCCTTGAGGCCTCTTTCTCTACCCTTTTAATATGATATATGCAATCAACATACATATCCCACCTCTTCATGCGATAAGGAATCTGTTGTGCGCATGCTCAATATGATGTAAACAATGTTTTTAAGATCATTAACCTTTATAGGTATAATTCCAATTAGAGATAGGTTCGGATATCCAATATCAATGAATCTGATCTAAATTAGACCCTGTTTATATTCGATCTATAATAGTTTTAGATCGGATTCACGTTCGGACTTTTCATATACAAAAATATTCGGCTCTGATATGGATTTGAGATAATCCGATCTATTTCTGATCCAATGTGTGATATTTAAAATTATATTTTAAAAATATTTAAAATAATAATTTTTGTTATTTTATTCTCCATATATTAAAATCTATATTATTTATATTATTTTAGTCAATCGGGTCAGATTCAGATCGGATACAGATTTGGTCGGATATGGTAAATAAAATGGATGTAATCTTTGGATCTCATCCATATCTGACCCGAACACATCCTAATTCCAATCGATCAAAGTATAAAAGATATCGGCTTAGTGTTCAATTAAACTTGCATGGTCAATTTAAAAATTATTTGTTGTTTATAGATGATCTCAGCCATATGACTTAGTTGTATTTAATGAAAGAAATATCTAAAGTCTTCTCTAAATTTTTGTTATTTGTCAATGAGGTTAACAATCAGCATTCTGCTGCTATATAAAAATTTTCAAAACTGATAATGTTTTGGAGTACACTTCTACCTTTAAAAAATATTTTGATGAACATGGAATTCAACATGAATCTTCATTTTCACATACTCCACAACAAAATGGAGTATCAGAGAGGTAGACATCTGTTAGAAGTGAATAGGAGTTTTATGATTAACATGAATGTTCTTAAAAAACATTGGCCTCAAGCAATTTTAACATCATACTTCTCAATAAATAGGACGCCTAGTTCAGTTCTAAACAATAGGATACACTACAATGTGTTACTCCCCAAAGAGCCATTGTTTTTTTTAAACCTAGAACTTTTGGCTGTGTATGCTTCGTTCATATTCTTCCAAATCCAAAAGATAAGCTCTCACCCAAGTCCCTAAATGTGTTTTCCTAGATTATTCATAATCTACAAGAGGATATTGTTGCTAAAATTCTACTATAAGGAGAATGTTTACATCCATAGATGTCAGTTTCTTTGAAGATGTACCCTTTTGTCCAAAAACAAGTACTCAAAGGATTGCAGATCCCCCAATTGTTTTAGTGCGTAGAAACAAGGCTGATCCTCCTACTTCCACGCTACAATCTCTCTCTATTAATCTAGGTATAATTCCTAGTGCCTCAATTGTACCGTTGGATAACTTGAAAGATATGAGAATAACTACAGATTTCAGAGAGACGGAATGTAATGATGGCTAGAAACAGGCAACGGAGGAAGAAATAACAGCTTTATCCCAAAACAACACTTGGGAACTCATTGATTTACCTCGAGGGAAGCACACAATAGACTGAAAGTGGGCATACACCCTGATGTTTAAGGTTGATGGTACGTTGGAAAGACTGAAAGCCAAAGTTGTTGCCAAAGGTATAGCCAAATGTTGATTCAGATAACAGTGAGACATTTTCTCCTGTAGCAAAGCTGAATTCTGTAAGGATTTTTATTTCTTTAGAGACTAATTTGAACTGGCCACTTCACCAACTAGATGTGAAGAATGCATTCCACCATGGAGATCTACCAGACAAGGTATATATACAGCAACCTCCCGGATTTGTTACTGACGGGGAGTCCCATAAGGTTTGCAAGATTAACAAATCAATTTATGGTTTAAAACATGGTTTGATAAATTGAGTACTATTTTGTCAGAATTTGGGTTTGTGAGATGTATATCTGATTACTCTGTGTTTGCTAGGAGGGCAACAAGAGGATGCATTATTATGATTGTACATGTAGATGATATTGTTGTATCTGGCAGTGACAACATTGGAATTCAGGAGACAATAGGGGGTTACATTCCAAAATACATATAAGGGACCTTGGCCAGCTGCAATAGTTCCTATGGATTGAGGTATCAAGGACTCAAGAAGGTGTTTTCTAAGTCAGAGGAAATATGTACTAGATATGCTGGAGGAAACAGGTATAAAACATGCAAAAATAGCTGATTCTCCACTAGAAACAGGTCTTAAACTCGAACCCGATGTAGGCCAATTATTGAAGGATCAAGGTAAATACAGGAGAATAGTTGGTAAGCTTATTTATTTGACTGTCACTCGACCTTACATTTCATTTGCAATTAAATCAATGGGATAAGATCATGTATCTATCCCTACAATCCTATATATTGTTGTATCTTATTTGTACCTACAAAAGGGAAGGAAAACTACGGTGAACTCAATTCCTATTTTTGTCACTTTTCAATATACCATTCTCTTTTATTCTATGTTTTCAACAATATTTAAAGTCGCATTTTCGTGCAAATTAAAATGAAGAAGATTATAATTAAATAAAAACCAAGTAGGTCAGAAAACCGACTTGCTGCAAATCCTAGAGGTCTCAACTTGAACTCAAAGACAAAAACGCCAAGCTATGCCATTTGAAAACCCATTCAACAGTGAGGATGAGAACCTTTACACATGGCTACTTATTGTTCTACAAAACATCTATCACCCCCTTTTTACACATGACTTATCTCATAAGTTGAACATCCAATTGTGTTAAGCATAACAAACATCATCAGGATACACTAGAGTTTTCCCATAACTCACTAAAACTGTATTGGTCACATAGTAGACCAGAGCCAATTCTTTGTTTTAATCACCCAACTGCAGTCTTGTGAGTAACATTTATAAATGTCATTGCCTGATTCACTGCAGAACTAAGATAATATAACTAATCTACACAAAATCTGTCCAAATGAAAGAGGCTCTTTCTCTCATTATGTTCCAAAGAACCTAAATTATTTTTTGTAAATTTTAGTTTTGCCCTAATAATCTTCAAGATTTGTCTTCCAAAGTGTCTTCGTATTCAACTCTTTCCTTAGCAACATGAATAAATATTTTGCAGGATTCAAAAGCATACGACCAGGACAATCTGCTTGAATGTTAGTGGTCAATCCATCCATTACGAAAGTAAGAAGGTAAGTTTTTAAAAGATACTAAGATGCAATCCAACTGAAAACCTCATTTTTATGGTTACTGCAATCTCAACACTAGTCTCTTCCTAATTAATATTACTAATCATCATAGTATAAGTTTGGATTTTTGTTTTCTTCTCTTAGGTTAGATAACACGAATGGGTATTCTATTATAAGTTTTTTTCCAAATCAACGAAAACAATGTACACGTTCCTGTACTCATCTCAGGATAGTTTAATCAATAGTTTCAATACAAAAAAAAACTTTCATTATTGACTAGTCAAGCATATAATCAAATTGGTTAATACTGATAATTATAACTTGACGTAATTGCTCAATCACCTTTTTCTTACAGTCACTATATACGACATTAATTTATACCTACAATCAGATGAACTTTAAATATCCCCTCATCCATTAGGGCTTGGCACAACTATGTGGCAGTTTTTTTAGTATTTTAACATCTTGCTAGAGAGCCTTGTCAACCACAGTAAATCCACTTGCACTTCCATACATCAATAACCAAACCGATTTCCTCTTTCTATGATCGCTAAAGCATATTTTACCTCTTTTACTTCGATCTTCCGGCAATAAGTGCAAGAAGTACAAACTTTTGTCTCTAGTATACACCAGATGGCTTTTAAAGTGTAAATTAATATGACACATATGAAAAGTTCTCTTCCTTAACAGCTTACATAAGTCACGAAGCCCACAATGGCTACTACAAGAATAATAATAAAAAAAAATCAGACATGGATTAAATTATAGCAAGCCTTAAGATAGATTAATTCAACAAGAGTAACCTAAATTTTCTGTAATTGTAAGCAAATAAAATATTGCAAGAAAGGAATCAAAAGCAAAGAAAATTATAAGGTATACATACAATGTCATGTATAGATGCTATTCATTGGCATGCGTCAAGAAGCTTGAAAAGGAGGTGAAGAATTCTCACCTACAACATTTCCCTACAATTTTGACATAAACATACATTCAGTATACAACAGAACAGTTCATACGAAAAATATTCAACAGACATTTATTTCTGCAAAAATAAATACTTTCTTATAGAAAATTTTCATTTTCTGTTCGTTAGCAGAGACTAAAATGATAAAAACCCACCTTCTACTAAAAAATCACGACATATAAATAATATACCATTTCTTTGAAAATTACTTTTCACATATCGAAATAAAATTAGTCAAAACTAATACCTTAGATCCTAAAATTCTGCCCTTTTAAAGAAAACTATGATGAATATGCTTACCCCAAAGACTTCTCAAGGCAAACATCATCTGTTTTTATAAAATAGTTACAGTTCTGTACAACTATTATCGCAAGCTTTGTTTTTGGTAACAAAGATCTTTATTAAAAAACTAGAAAATAGTCATTGACACTTTCCAAAACTTGTGCCATGCCCACGTTTTCACACGCACCTAGTAGAAATATAATGATTGTTCAAAAAGAATTATGATAAGTAAAGTAATCATTAATACTAGTTGCACAAAGAAAAATAAAATGCAAAAACTGAGCATTACTAACTAACAAAAAATCCAGAATGTTGTGGACATAATGAGTTCATGTTTCATATTTAAAAAAAAAAAATCTTTGTTCCACTTTACCCTGAACAAACAAAACAGGTTGGGGACCTAATTGAATTACCCCATATTTAGTATCCATTAAAAGTGATATTGTAAAACGGACCCGTGATATCAGGAGAGGGGGTAGGGAACATGGATCCCAAAAGACCTCAAAACTTTTAACCATCAAATTCATATTAAACAAGCACAAAAAATGCAGTCTTATCATTAGTTGAAGCTAGCTTTAGACATAGCAGTAAGCCAGCACTATGTTCCCACAAGACCGATAACTAGTGAGTTACTATCTTTTTATTGTTTCCTCTAATCTATAGTTTTTTTTTCTTCTTCTTCTTCTTCTTCTTCTTCCCCATTACTCCAGAATGGGAAAGGGGACATGGTAACTAATCGAATGACCTCAAATTTTGTATCCATCAGAGGTGATATCCGCTTCATATTTCCATGCTTACAGAATATTTCGTCAAATGAAGTTGCTACAAGTAAAAACATAAATGTCAAAGCCTTGCATGTAAAAATTCTAAGCAAAGAGATATTGCATAGGAAACTGCATATAAGAAGGGAAAGACAATGACATACCTCGTATGAATATCCATCATTTTCAACATCTCGAAAGAGAGAGGAATAGTAACCAGGATCATAGATTGAACCGCCTAATATATCATCAGGACGAGAGTCCTGGTCAATTATTACAGGTGCAATTGCAGTAGGATTCAGAAAGCTCTGCCTCAAGTCAAGATCTGCATCTCTGTAGGCTGTACCATTGACAACTAAAACCCCCAATCTATAGATCTGGAACCATAGTAGTGAGGACAACAATCTCACTGCAAACCCAAAAATTTCCATCCATAGAGATACTTTTACAGAGAAAACAAAAAGGGGTTTATGTTCATCAGGTGGCATACTCCTGTTTGACAGCATGATCGTTAATAAAGGAAGCTAGATAGCACAATCCACGAAACTCATAATACAGACATTGTAGAATATTCAAGTTAATAAATTCCAATGAAAGAGGAACATTTCAATGCACTAAATGACTTGACGAAGAATGGAAGGTGTTCCCAAGGTACAAAGCCTCCACTAAAGAGGAACCAAAGCATTAACTAGGTAAAGCTACATTTTTTTTAACAATTCAAATTCAAAAGATTAGACCTGTCAAAAAATTGAACATCGAGGAAAAAGTGACGATTATGAGTAGAAAAGACAATAAGAACTCAAATGAGGTGGTGTTTCGTGGTGGACAAGCCATTAAAGGATGGATGACGACAAAAGGGAGGGACGCACCATATCTCACGGGAGAAGAGGATAAGCCACATAACGTCAAGCACGATGGAGCACAAGAGAAGAACGGCGTAAGTTCTCCCGAGGCTCTGGCTGTTGCTCTCGATGGTAATGAGGGCAAAGAGTGCAATAACAAGGTTAATGACCAAGACACCGTTGTACAATGCTCCCAATGATCCCACGAGGGAGCAGCCAATCTGGAGGAAACAAACAATCAATCAATCACAATCAATTCCTCCGCAGGAAAAAGAGAAACAAACAAACACACGTATATGCATACATGTATATTACACAGGAATCAAAAGGTAAGATAAGACAGGAGGGGCAATTGGCAATTTATTTTTTACAAGTAAAAAATGAAAAAGGGTAGCCTACCTGACTATAGATGAGGAAGAGGGAGAGGGACTGAAGAGAGTCGTAATCCCGAAGCCAAGACCGAATGCGCGCCAACGCCAATGAAACGGAGCGCATCTTATACATAAAAAGGGTCCGACGGCAACTTTATTTTCCGATGAGGGGAAGAAAGTTGCAGGTAATGAATTCAAACAACCCTCTATTCATTTTGATTTAATAATGTCAATTTTAACACTCCCGCAAATTGGCAAACCCAGGATTGAATGCCAACAACGAGGAGGTTAAAGCTGCCTCTGACCTAAGGCGGAGTATCGGAGTCGTGATGCGTTCCTTGAAAAACCCACCGCCTTCTCTCCTGAATTCCTCTCTTTTTTGTTTGACAACCGGAAACATAAAAAAACAAAAGCCTCTTCTTCTGGGCGTGCTTCCTCGTAGAATCGTGGCACTCAGTCGATCCCATCAGCTTTTAACTGTAAAATATTCATAATAATAATAATAATAATAATCATAGTAATACCCGTAAATCAACCATCATCAATGAGTGAAAAAATGAAAAACATCGTCAATGGAAAAATACCAGTTCCACAACCTTCGTCATCGTACGTACCTCGTGTGCCCATGCTGTCTCGAACAGCGTCTAGCCTCTGTTGGGCATTTTGCCCCATGGGAACCTCAATAATTATTGTCGTTGTTTCTCCATTTGGTAGCTTAATTACATATATACGCTTCACGTACAAATTGAAATTGAAGCTTCCTTGAACGAAAATGCCTCTCGGCTCAACATGATAACATGACAGTTTAAACCACCAGTGATGCCCCCATCGCTGGCACCGGCCAGTTTCAAACTCCTTTCCCGAAAGACTTTAAAGGGGTGGGGTATCCCTGATTTAGGACTCGATCACACTAGTTACGAGATGCACACAATTATTGCAACAATTATTATATATTTTTCAGATATTTATTAACTTAGGTAAGATACGTACATAGTGGAAAAAATTATATATAATTGAAATCATGTAATCAAGTAGCCACTACATGTAATTGAAATGCAAAAGAAACGAGTCCAGAGTTAAAAAGCCTACAACATACTTACATCTTGTCTAAACTTCAAAATGCAGTTGCTACACATGATAGAAATTGTTCAACACATTACACATCCACTTAGCATGTGGCAAAGTAGCTTTAGATTTCAGAAATATTTGGACTACTTGAACCCGCTCGTGATATGACAAAATAGCCTAGTCGCCCCCCCCCTTTTTTTTTACACATAGGAAAGCTTATTTTGCACAGCTAAGTCATAAAGTCCAACTTTAGGTTAAGCTTGTAGGAAGGCTGAGCTCGTAAAGCATATCAAATCATAAGTCCAACTTTAGGTTAAGCTTTGACCGGGTAAACATCTAACGTGATAAACTCCCACGTCGTCTGAATTTTGATTGTTTGACATCAATTGCCGATAGGGATGACACAGGTGGTAAAAGCAATCTCAGCAAGCGTCCACAAGCACTGCCACGTAACATATACAAATTAAAAGAGGCCAACGTTCATCAAATGCAGATATAGCATAAAAATTTCATAGAAATGGGAATCTACCAGCAAACCTTTATGAATAGTGACTGATATGTGCAAATCCAATGCTGCAACATAGAAAAACAAGTCATAATAACAATAGCAGTAAAAATAACAATAACAATAACAAATAACAATGACAATCATAATAATAATAATAATAAAACTCATAAGAGATTTTTGTGGTGGAAAAGATACAACACACTCCCCCAATCAACGACATAAAAAACTACTTTGCTTAATCTGTGCACGATGTTCATGAATAAATGTTTTCACCAATCGAAGATGCTCACAATAAAATGTTTAATTTTTATTGTAATCCACCATACTTTGAGGCCAGGGCTACGGGATATATAACACTTCTGCACTCCACTGTAACAATTGGCAACCATTTCCCACATGTTTACCATCAGAATTATGACAAAACAAAATATCACCCAATTGCAATGGAAAATGGAAAATTTTCTTCATGCAAGTGCACAAATACATAAATCTAAATGTGGTTAAAAGCATACTTTAGTAAACATAGTTTTTAATAGATGGCCATCCAACAATTATTTTTTTTAAAAAAAAACTATATGTAAAGCTTATTAAAAAAAACTCAGTCAGACAAACGCCCCTTTATAATTTATTTCTAATATGCAGTTCTAAATAAATAGGTTAGTGAGAGAAACCTCACCAAAGGATGATCCAAAGATGTGTCAGGTTTTATGCCCAGAAATATTGCAAAGCTTTATCTGCATGCTCCTGGAAAACAAGAAATATATAGGTGAATGAGTGGGACAGAAAAGCAATAAACTTGCGAAGCAATGAAACTAGTGTAATAAATTTTAAACAAGACTACTGTAATCTTCCTATATATATGATAAACTGAAAAGCCTCGAGTGAATATAGCACATTAATAGGAGGAGCTCAACTTCTAAGAAAAAAATAGTCAACCAATATTCAATTGCCAGAATAAAGAAGAAATTAAAAGAATTAAAAAATAAGTGCACAAAAGCAATTCTTTCTTTCTTGGAAGTGTACCAAAAGCAATACTTTTTAATAGCAAATATTGCGATCAAAGGCAACAAAAATAATAAAGAATTTATTGCATCACAGCAGGCAAAAATAAAAAAAAATTATAAAAAGATAGAGTACAATCATCTATAGGAGAGATACTTAGGAACGAATAAAAATGAATTAGTCTAGTGGGTCAATGACTAGCTAATAGGATGTGGATAAAGCACTGCAGAGGTAAGAATGCTGACTCAGCAGCCCGGACAAAATATAAATCCCAATGGCTTTGGATACTTATATTTGAATGTGGCTCCTCAAAACCATTCATCAGTTTGCATATAGAAAATTTAATCAAAGTTCAAAGTTTTGGCAGTATCCTTTGTACGTTCCTAAAATAAACTACAAAGTTCTGTTGAGAGATCATTAATATTCACACAAAAGAATCAAACAAAAGAGATAATGGTAGAAGACTACCCCATCAGGAGAAAAAAAAGCTACTGCAACAGGATTTATAGAGCCTGCATTGCTGGAAGCAATGATATTATGGCTCTGAAAAGAGAAGGCACCAACAATTCAATTACAGCTCTCTGTTCCACAGCGATCGCACCAAGTGAACCTGTTCTTAAGTTATTGGAAGCATGGAAAACCTGTTCCTTGGAAGTGTCTGAAAAATTTTCACTGGCCAGCATGGACAGTGAAGAAGACCTCTTTAGCCAGTCTAGTCGCTGGTATGCGAATATGTATATCTGGGGAGCCATCCTTTTCCAACAGAATCAGTACATCAGACAGATTTCTGTCTTCGTTGAATACTGCTATGTGACTCATGGATAATTTTTGTGCACGACATAGTTTTTCCCCAGCTTCTGAGAGTGAGGACTTGGCTGGTACATGTAAAAAATGAGTTCTTCCCATATGCAGATACGTTTCAATAGGTCAGGAATATATGAGAGTACCTCTGGGAAATATAGATTGTTACTTAAATTGCATAGACTCATTGTGGACCGTCAGATGTAATCTAAATGGTTTCAGCTCAGAAACTTGCTTTTGAGCTATAGCTCATGCTAAGTGCCCCCCTCTCTCTCTCTCTCTCTCTCTCTCTATATATATATATATATATATATAAAGTTGGGGAATATGTGCTGGCTGTGCTGTAATTTGATTCTAGCCGTTGGATAGACACCCCCCCCCCCTTCCTGTGTTTTTCCTCTCCACCAACCTCCTCCCTACCAACCCCCCGCAGCCGCCACACTAGTAGTCATCACTTCACAAGCTTGCCATCTGTTGCCCTGGCCTCTTCCACGCCAAGGGCCTCCTTGACCCCTCCAACTTCGGCCTCAAGCATTACATCGGCCAAGACCACTCCTTCCCCCTCCCTGTGCCCCTTCCACCGCCCTGGTCATGCCCGCTCCCACTCCACCTTGTCAGCGACGTGCAACATCTTTCTCAATGGCAACATTTGTCTATTGGGGCTAATCGAGAAGCAAGCAAGAACAAGTGGCTGCGGCTCGGGGCATGGCGTCACTGACGGTTGTTCGACCATGGGCTCCTCTGTTGTGTGTGAGGTGGAGCCAAATTGTGAGATTGGCGAGACGACAACAATAGTAGTTGGCGGCGTCGCTTGCTGGCAGCGGGCAGTTGGCGACGAGGTCGCTGGCGGTGGGGTGGTGCGG
>JAVDBV010003635.1:0-21007 GCA_032619315.1 Piper longum | reverse complement strand
GTCTGAAAAATTGATCACCGCTGAAGAAGAAACTGGTGAGTGGTGAGCATCCAATCGAGTATTAAAATTTAAACCTCCAACTGCAAAAAAACCAAGATCAGAGCCAAAGATATTCGCTGAGCTGGCCGGCCCTTCACCCTCTGGCTCATGATGAAACTATGAAAGAGTAATGTTGTCCACGCTCTCATCCCCCAGGCCGCTTCAACCGCCTTCTCTTACCGAGTAGTTTCAACATGTTATCGGTAACATCAGGAAGAGAATCGTCATCTTCGTCTGAGTTTTTAGATTTGTTATCGGAAGTATGTGTCAACCATGCTAATGCCTCAACAGCAGCATCCCTTTCTGCCAACTGCTTATTTTTCTTGGGTTTTCCGACAAACTGCATTCCCTTGAACTCAACAAGGCCCCTGAATTCATTTGTTTTGAGATGCTTGGTCTTGTATTTAGGAGGGCTATGTCCTGCCCGCATTAGCAAGGTTTGAAGCAGGGTTTTCGGGTTCGTACCATCCTTCACAACATTGTTGCGATGATCGTTGTTATCAGCAATAAGCAACTTTCCCCTCCTGGTGTCACGGCCAAATACAAACCTTCCTTCACACTGGTCTCCGGATACAAGCTCCTGCACAGCAAGCATGAGGTATTTGCCCACTTTGTGGACATCCAATGACGGATCTTCCAGCTGTAAATGCAGACTCTTATGTCAGAATTAAAACGAATATATAGAACAGAAACATTTTCAACCCAATCGATAATCACATAATATAGCGAAAATGACATTATAAACAACTACAATGTTGTGAACTTCTAGAAATTTAGGTAGCAACCCAACATTCAACCCCTTCTACATTGCTACTCTGTATTCTAGAAATTTAGGTAGCAACCCAGTATCAACACCTTCTAAATTGGTACTCGGTGTTGGCTAGAGGGCAATCTCAAATCTAGAAAGGAAAGAAAAAACACCGCAGTCTGGTTTACCCACAGCAATTTAAACAATATTACAAAGGATAAATAATTGCATCACACTAGATACTACCGCCGCCTAGTTAGCAAGAAGACCCTTTCGACCAGAAATAATGAAAACAAATGCATTTTATGACTAAAACAATGGCATAAGCATGCTCGCCATTACCTTCTTTTGGACAAGCCCCTCAAGCTCCTTCTTTAGGTTGCAAAACAAGTCTGCCAAATGTGGATCCATAAAGAAATCAACGTAACCATCCAACATCTTCAGATGCCCAGCCTGAAATTGGTAGAAGCTTGAATTTCAGTTCCACCCGTAACATCAACACAACATAAAGCACTATTAAACACCAAATACTTAACCAGAACTCCTTTCTGAAGAGCACCACCAAAGAGGATTAGTATAGAGTCAGACACACCAGTTGAATCGCGTATGAAAACAGTGTTCACTTTGACTTTCTCACCAAATACTAACCATGGGTAAACAATCGTCTGATAGCGTGCATTCACAGAGTTCTGAAAACAAATCATACAAACGAGTAACAAAATAAGGATGCTGTCCAACTGAAAGGGCAAACCAATAAACAAAAACATCCAATTCCATGTAACTGTTCCAACAAAGGAAATGCTACATTCAAGTACATCACAGAAAACACACATGCAGTCAAAGAAAATCTTTGAGAGAGAGAAATAAACCTACACTAACACCAAACAATTAACTGCTTAAAAATCACCAATGAATGAGCCAATAAATTGTAACATTCATTTTTCGGAAATTCCAATAAATAAAGTTTACAAAACCTACATACAGGATTGTTCTAAAAATAATTGACAAACCAGGTTCACAGAGAGAGAAACTACATCTGACACAGATATTTCTCAAATAACAACATAAAACTTTGCTGTCTAATGACTATTAAAAGAAGCAATATGCTTAGCACTGTAGATTCAATTTAATGTACATAAGCACGGGTTTGCATTTTGCAACAAAGACACAACAGATATGCAATGAGAAATGTAACCTTCAATACAGTAAACTTTATCTGCAACCAAAACTTAAAGAATTTCCTAGTTATATCCTGTATCCGTTAAACTAAAACTATGAATCAATTACATTAACAGTTAGAAATATGTTTAACATCAACTATGACCAAAAAGCCAGTCACAAGCCTTACCGCATACAAAAGAACCTGACCATCATCCATTGTCTTGAAAGACATAGACTTTTCTCTGTGCTGCAGGCAAAGCAAAGATTGCACAGTTCAGCATCACAGAAATCAGCAACACTAAAGCAAATTAAGCAATCTACAAGGTTTACTCCAGAGCTAACATGACAGAATATCCAAATTCAAAACAACGATCGGCTTATTAGATAACAACATATAGCAGGAGCGTCCTCAATTTTTAATACAATAAAAGTAAAAAATGCAGTTAAAGAGTATGAAATATATGGAGATAAATGAAGCAGCTATTTACCACAACAGATGCAATTCCTGGAAAAAGACCAGAACAAATTATAGCTCGAACAAGAGATTGGTTGTGGCTTAAACTATTGCATGATGCAGTTTCTGCATCTAGTAGACCAGCATCTTTTAAAACAAAATGGAACTGTTTACGAAGAGAATGGATCGCCTGCAAAGTTTGAGCAGAAAGGAAGTTTCTCCAGCAATATTCATATGCTGATCCTTCCCTTTCCGCATCTTTCCATCCTTCATATGCACGAACAAGAGCCATGTGGTCACTGTAGTCCTTGGCAGAGAATCTAGATTTTGCTGTTCCAGCCAACTTGACAAAGAAAAGAAAGTAAATCCATCAGACTTATGCAGTTATGCATATAATTTACATATAAAAATATGGAAAGATGCTGTATGAATGTTAAGTACATTTTAAAAAAATTTAGCTTTGGACCAACAGTTATAACTATTTCACACGGCTCCCCATTTTGCAAGGGTGGGCAGTAAGTGATCCTACAGAGGCACTCTAATTTTGCATAGAGGTTGTTCCAATACAAAAACAGTAAGGCAAAAAAGTATAACATATGGAAGTTTAACACACACCATAGTTCGGTGGTATATGCCAAATTAATTATTTTGAGAAAAGGTTCCTATCTTCTATTTAACCAATAATTTACAAGACAGTTATAACAGCACGAGAAGTTTAAACAATGAACAATATTTTCAAACACCTTGAGAACCATGTACTTGTAACATCCTTAACCTGAATTAATATAGAAAAAGCATACTTAAAAATATAAACTAATCACTTACATCCTTTTTATCTGAAGGCAGCAGAAATGGATCCCTGACACTCAGACCAGACACAACAGTTAGAATAGGATCTAAACAGCGAAATACAGCTCCCATTATGAGCATCTTCCCAAGTTTTGGATCCACAGGAAGCATAGACAAATATTTACCTGCAAAGGAGAATAGAAATGAAAGATGTTAGAGCTTAAAGCCTTAAAATTTAGTACAAACCAAACCAAAGAACAGAAAAACAGCACTCTAGCTGCTCACTGGGACCCAATCTTAATGGAGTATTAGCTTCAGAAAATTAGACTAACAATTTGATGAAGAGAAATTAGATGAAAAGAGAAATTTGACAAATCACAAAGAAATATAAGCAAAAATAACCAAAAGCAAGAACCTTGTTCCCTCATTAGCCCATCCAATGAAGGCTTGAAGCCACACTGACAGGCTAAAAGTAAAATTGTACAAGTAATAATGACTTGTACAAGAAGACTCCTAGAATCATTTTTTGCCAATTACAAGATTTCAAGGTCAACTACAATAAGAAATGTAATAAAATAAAAAACTTCTCAAAATAGTTTAGACTCTAAATAATAAAGCTGCCATATATGCTCCCGTTTCAGGTTCACCCATACAAGCTGAAGTGAGCTTTGTTTCTAAAAGAGCAACGAAACAGTATAACATACACAGGAAGTACACGATTAGGGCAGCTTACTAGGCTACATTCACATATCTTGGGCATCTTATGGGTTAATACTTGGGCACGCCATTTTTGGAAGTGATATATTTACATGCTCATCAAAATTTTAATAGTGTTTACTGGTCATTCTAGAACCATAATTATTAAGTTACATAATATGTGTAGAGTAACAACAAATGACTCACCAAGATTTGTCAAATTTTCCATTTCATCTAATGCCCCAATCATCTTGAGAAACTCTACAGCATTTTGAACCTACAGAAAATGTTCATAATCTAGAATCAACCTCTCACAACATTAACTTCAGAAAATGCCATAGCAACTGCTAAAACTAGAGTGGATGATGGAAAATGTACTAACAGCTAGAGATTCTGGCGGCTGCAGTGCAGCTGATAGAAAATCTCCCACAGTTCCAAGTTGTAAGCTTTTAATTTGTAAACAGAGTGAATTTAGTGGTGTTCTCAGCAGTTCTGGAAGTTGATATTCAGCAAAAGCTTCATAAACACACATAGGATAAAGATGATAGCATTCGCCTGGCTGTACTCTGCCAGCTCTACCCCTTCTCTGATCAACCAAATAAAATAAGTTAACATAACTAACCAGAAGCATACAAGCATACTTTAACAATGGAATACAAATTTCGAGCCACAATAAAAGAGGAGGATTGGCATCAGGAAGGACATCCGACCATCAAAACTTATCATTTCAAATCACATGTATACTAGATTAAGGATTCCTATCCTCGAACTTCTTTTTAATATAAGATGAAAGAAAAAAAGAAAAAGAAAACTACAAATTTCAAGCCAAATTTCACGTGAACATTAGAAATCATTTCATTCAACAATACAATATACTCTACTCATATACAAATAGCATAGAAATAGATGAAGACAGCTTAAGGGGTAACAAAACCACCAAAACCTTACACTTTAACGGTTAAGTAAATTTCTACAGTTTTTTATTTGGAATTGTTTATTTATATTCTTTCTTCATCACCAGCTCAATTTTTGGGTGCAAATACAACTATTATTTTCTGCATCACTGTGTCCTTCCAAAAAAGTGGACACATCCTGGCGTCAAGAAAATCTCTGACGGGCAAGATATCTCACCTCAATGAAGGAATTAATTTAAAGTCAAACTGTTCACGCACATAACGAGTTTCAAAAAATATTGGATTATAAAGTTAAAACTTGCCTGACGTGCAGAAGCTTGAGATATCCAAGATGGTAGTAAGCAAGGGGTGTTATTAAGAGCATCATATGTTGTCTCTTTTGCTTTGCCACAATCAACTACAAAAACAATGTCATTGATTGTAATGCTTGCCTCAGCCATATTTGTCGCGAGAACTATCTTCCTTACATTTGGAGGAGGCTTCTCAAATATAAGTTTCTGCATTGAGTCATTGAGAAATTAAAGATTCAACTTTTATTTATAAATTAAAATCCTAATCAAGAACATACCCTTAAACTAAAGTGCATTTAATAGATAAAAATATACTCATTTGGATCTTAAAACAGGTAAATAAACTCATTCTCCGTATTATTTTCCTAAGATTACAACTATGAAGAGAAATCATAAGTGGTAAGAATCACAAGACAAGAACCAATTAACATTACTTGTTCAGATGTAGCCATTGAACCATGACAACTAAGCAGAAGAACCCTATTTGGATCTCCTAATAATGGGTGGGCTTTAAGCTGATCTTTTAAACAACTGATATCATCCCAACCGGTCATGAACACCAGTACAGCACCCGGCCTTTCCTTTCGACAAAGATGGCATAGAACAGCTTCAATAAGATTAAATCCAATGCAATCGGGTGTCCAACAAGCAAGGGAATCACGCACTCTGGAGCTATAGTTCTCAAAATTTGACTTATTCAATGCATCCTGTCAATGTTGCCAATTATATATTAATAGTTTTTATAAAAAATGCTCAAAAATTTTAGAAAAGAAGAAAACCTCGACAAGTTGAGATATCTGATTTTTTCTCTTCCTTGGCAATAGCTGCTTCTGGGTTTTCCACATTTTATCTTGACCATAGTCATCAATTTGGTTAAAAGAAGTCAGCTTATATCCTGTCAATTCCAGTACATCTTCAAGAAAATGTGCTCTTACCGGGTAAGTGAAGCCCTAGAGATAACAGAATTCGAAATCATATATACACCGAGGCATTAAAAAAAAAATGTCACACTCATAAAGATATGTAATATATGAAGAGTCAAAACTTATTCGATCCTCCATATCCTGCTGGATTTTGTAAAAATTACACACAATTGTTCAGGGCAAGTACCGGAATGTGGATTGTTGGAGCACCACCAAAAAAATTGGAAAAGAGTTCAGCATTAAGAGTTGCACTCATTAGAATAAGTCTCAAGTCACGTCGACGGGGAAGAAGATCCTTTAGCACAATCAATAAAAAATCTGTGTACAAGTGGCAAGGAGAGAAATAACATTAAATTCTACGATATCATCTCAGTCTGCAATCTGAATAACCAAAAAGTATTGATCATACAAAATATATTTTATTATCCAGAATAAAAAAAACTTACCCTCGTTCATGCCTCGCTCATGAATTTCATCAACAAAAACATGCGTTATTCCATTCAAATTGCGATCACTTAGCAACCTCCTAAGTAAAATACCACTAGTGCAAAAAAGTAAATGTGTGTTTTTCCCTTTCATTCCTTCTAAGCGAACTTTGTAACCAACCTGTAAAAAAGGTTGAACCGAATGGAGTCAGAAGATATTGTTTCTTAAATTGTACTTCAATTGATGCTATAGATGCATCTAACATAAATGATGCATTAAAAAGCCTACTGTATCACCCAGTTGTTCACCCCTTTCGGTTGAAACTCGTTCAGAAACAGCCATAGCGGATATTCTTCGTGGCTGTGTACAGATAATGCTGCAAAAAGCGCCACGACCAGATTCAATTTCAGACTCAAGAATATATTGAGGAAGCTGAGTAGTTTTTCCACATCCAGTTTCCCCTGAAATAACCACAACCTGGAATGAAAAACGAAAGGCATGTCAAGGATACAGAGTCCTGACCAACATCAGAAGCAAAGAAACAGGAACTTAATAAAATGGTGACATTCTGCCACAATTCTCTAATTTAAAGATCTGTTTTTCCAAGAGATATCTTTCACAGATGACATTTAAATGCATAAAAAAATAAAAATAAATAAATAAATAAAGAGAGAGAGAGAGAGAAAAAGAAAGAAAGAAAGAAAGAAAAAGACCAAGGTCAACACCTGATTTCGCGCAATTGCACAAAGCAATCTCTTCTTCTCTTTGAAGGCAGGTAAACTTTCTCTAAACGTCAACATTCTCACTCCTTCAGGAGATTCCTGCCAGTTTCATAATATGCATAATGTAAATCACTATTAGAAATCAAAATATAAAAAGATAAGCACACTATTCCAACAATTTGAAATGAGGTAGCCAGAATTGAGTTATTGATAATAAAAAATTACCGAGTATTACCAGAAGAAATCTATTAAATAAGAAAAAACAAGATTATGCACAAGCATTATTCTTTTAATGTTTGCATGTACAGCGTAAGTTTAGCTGAAGAAGTGCCTTATAGAAATGCAGCAATTCTGACACCAAATAAGTAAGAGATGAGAGAAACATCTAAATGTTCACTGTTTACAATTTGATTTCAGTTGGAGTATGGTTTTTACTTCTTCAATTCAGCCCACTTTTTAACCTTTTGTCCACACAGTCCTAGTGACAGAGACACAACTAGAAAAGGATCTGACACCTGTAAGCCCACCAGCATCTGAATGAAATGAGGTGGGTGATCCTACGTCTCTCCATCTTGTGCAAATGCTAATCCACCAGGAAGTAGCCTGGATAACCCTCCTCTGTGGGCCAATTGACACTTTGTTAATTTGCCAATGGACACACTTCCCTATTGCCCGTGAATTGCCAAATCTGCACGCATAGAGACAAGAGAGGGCGAGTGCTGTTTCTTAAATTTTCCAGAAGTGCTGAACTTTATAGGCTAAGTGGGTAATGTGGGAAACAGAAAGACTGTACAAACTATCTCTAATTGACGAGCAATGACTAATAATGATAATTTTAAGAGCAAGCTTCAAAATATGAGGTGAGAAGTATAACATTGTCCCATAAAACGTAACTTGTTGAAGCTTATATATGTAGCAAGAGTCATGCAACAGGATTGATAAGAGATTAACATATGGATCAATTCATCATTTCAAGCAAATTGATAGAAGAGATTGCTCAAAGATTACAACACTTATCAACTCATCATTTGAATTCTATTGAAAACTTTTTTTGCCAATTAAAATGCAACCCAATTAGAAATACTTGCCTCCCAAGCACGTTGCAGATTCCTCATACGGGAGCTTTTTCTCTGCAAGACCTTTTCCATCATGGACTCGTCGAGTAATGGTTCTCGATTTTCCTCTGAGACATGATCTACCACTCTTTCATTAGCCAATTCATCCTGAGCCTTTTCATATACCAAACCTATCCTATCAAGATGCTCTTGTAGTAAGCCTTCAACTCTGCGCTGCAGGCTAAGAGAGATAACGACCTGTAAATTGAACAGAATGCACCCCTTGTTGTCTTTAGTATTGACTATAAGGACCTCCAAATATGAACATTTATCATCTAATGGCACTTTACTCCTCTCTGATTTAATTTTTTAAATATAATAACTGAATTTCTGTTCTGCCATTAAACACTCTATATATGAAATTCAAACACTGAAAATTCACAGTTAAACTCCCTCCATATCCAAGTACAATTACCTCGCGTTGTGGGCGCTTGTCATCAAGATCAGGCCGGTAGTTGGGTAAAGGAACCTTGCTTGCAACAACCGCTTTTCCATAGAGTTCACTGAAAGGGAAACATTTCCAACAACATATTTCAGTAATAACATACATAAATAAATGTGGAAGTGCTACAGACACCCTTTTCAGTTACCTGTGAAGCCCCATTCTTTTGGCAAGACTAGAAATTTGCTCGTAATCTCGACGATCTCTTTTATCTCGAGAAATTATTTCTTGTTCTTCTTCACTACGCAAAAGCAAGCTAAGTTTCCACCTCCATTCATCGATATTAGCCACGGAAGAAGAAGCCTGCCACAAATCAATTTGTCAAAAAATCAACAACCAACCAAGCTCTCTTCCTCGTTGTCTTACTTCCATTATCTAATTATATAATAAAGATCAACAAGCTCGGGGTCGTATTCAAAACAATAAATAATCAAACTTGTAAGACCTTCTGATCCTCGAACTCGCATTCGTATTCATCGTCGGAGAACTGCTCCACAGCATACCCACAAAAGCCCCTCTTCCCGAGCAAGCGGTCCTTATTGTCCGCCAGAATTCGATCCAAGACGGGCGACAAGGGACTCCAGGAGGTGGTCTGGCGCCGCGAAAGCGCCAAGGATGACCTTGAAATGGCCAGAAGACGCCCCAACACCGAACTCATCATCTTAGCATATTCCTCCAATCATTACCAAAAACCGAAACCACCCGAGCCCAAACACACTCACAACAAGCTTATCGTTTTTTTTTTTTTCGAATAGAGCGAAATGGGATGATACTGCACTTCACCGAAGACCTGCGACCAGAATACCGAATGATCCATGCCGCAACAGCCCCTCATTTCTGAGCTCTGTCAACCCATCTATAGACTACGTCAGAAACGCAGCCGAAGTTAAGAGGCGCTCAAACACTACCACCGAAACGAAACGAAGCCTGCAGCGCGAACAGGCAAAAAAGGAGTCGACTTTCGAGCTTGTAAAGCTGCAATCGCAACCAGGAAGTATACGAAAGTGGTGGAATGATGCAAATCACAGCACCTACGTAGTATGATAGCGTGCGGACCAGACGACGGCGAGGGATGAACGCCGGGAGGGTTTTTCGCAGAGCAGGGATGCAGACGACGGCGCAAAATGGGCACGGTCGTGACAGATCGGGTCGGGATCCGGATCCGTGAAATCGACACTTTTCGTCCGGGAAAATTTGGAAGTCCGATCACATGTTTGGACCATTGATCTGGCCGTGTACACTGTTCCATATACATTCATTATTATTAGAGTTTTTTACCAAAATAAAAAATAAAAATCTTAATATTATTGGAGAATCAAAATTAATTATTTAAAAAATAAAAAAATTTAGTATAATGAGAAATCTTCCATTTGATTAATTTTATAATAAAATAAAACATTTTTTTACCAAAGGATATTGACGGCCAGCCAGACACGTTTTAGACAAATAAATAGTAGTAGATTGGTTGAACAAGGAAGAGGTAGGGAAATCCAAATTACCCAACATCTACATCTATTTATTTATGCACATACGACATGATACATACTTGTACAGTACAACCACCCCCAACGAGACATTAGATGACAGGTACACCCAAGCAAATTACTCAATCTGTATTAATGTCAAATCTCATATTAGATGACAGCATAGAAATCCACTGCAATTTGCAGGCAATGTGTATCTCGTTTTGTGGAGAAACGCTGTCCACCGGCAACCGAACAAGAGTAAACAAAACAAAGACAGTTTTAGTTATACCCAAATTATCAACGATCCATGCATTTTTATCCACAAACTCGCCCATCACCGGCGTCGACTGCACCTCTCTTCTCAAACATCCGAGCCCCTCGATTTTTTTCTTTTATATATGTGGACGATTATCGGTCCTTGACTAGGCTACACCTTTTCTGAGTCTCATCTTGTATCAGGAGCAAACACTTGTGTGCTCCTCCCCCACCGCTGTCTGCTATTTCTTTCGTCAATGTCAAGGCGCATCTCGCCATTGAAATATTGAGCAGGTGCTCCCTCTCATGATCAGTCGTCTCCATTATTTTGTGCATGTTATTGGATATCGGATTTCTTTTGTGCATGCTTATGCTAACAAGCAAATTTTATACATGGGTACCAGTTAATCTATGCCATCTGTAGATTACATATCAGCTTTGCTATTTTTGGCAGGGACGGAGGAGCATCTGCTTGTATAACATGGACCATGCTACTGCGAAGAAGGCTTATGCGAATGGATATTGTCATCACCCGGCTCCCAAATTTAGCATCCCAAGTGCAAATTACGAGACAAAATTGTTGTCTTTCTTGATGAAATTGATCTGGTTTTGGATCTCCGCATTTGAGCTGTTCATGAGGTTTATATGGGAAGACGTGCTTCGACCCAGATCCTTGTATTCCAAGACCAAGAGAAGATTGGTAGAATGGTCATCAGAACATGTCAACAGCTTGCTCCTCCATCGGACGGCCAAATCGGGCGTTGGGGGGCATGCTCACACCTTCCCAAAGTACTGCGTCTATTGCTTCCTAAGGAGGTGCTTCCTCCGGGCAGTCGCCGTCGGCCCTGTTCCTCTGCACATCGCCTTCATCATGGACGGCAACCGCCGGTTCGCCCGAGAGAACGGCTTGAAGATGGGCTCCGGCCACTACGCTGGCTTCATGTCGCTCCTAACGGTGATGGACGTCTGCCAGGATATGGGCGTCAAGTACGTGACCTTCTACGCCTTTAGCATCGACAACTTCCGGAGGAAGCCGGAATTTGTGAGCTTCCTCTTCGCAGTGCTGGAAGAGAAGCTCGACTTGTTGTGCAAGAACAGAGAGCTGCTCGTCGGTCTAGGCGTGAAGTTCAACTTCGTTGGAGACATGAAGCTCATGCCGGAGACCATCCAAGCCATGGCTAAAACAGTATCGGAAGCCACCAAGGATAGCAAAGGTGTCGTCCTTTCTCTCGTCCTGGCCTACACTTCAACCGATGAGATCACTCGCGCCGCACAAGAATCATGCCGAGAGAAGCTAAGAGCCAGCAAAAGTACTGAATTAGAAGAAGAAATCGTCGACCCAACACCAGAGAGATCAGCAGATCAAGCTAACGGATCAATAACAGTAGAGGATCTAGAGAGGCATATGTATATTTACAAGGCCGGGCTTCCCGACCCTGACATCTTGGTGAGGAGCTCCGGGGAAACCAGGCTGAGCAACTATCTTCTATGGCAGACGACGAATTGCCTGCTGGTGTCTCCTGATGAGCTCTGGCCGGAGATGTGTGCTAAAACCATGGTTAGGACGGTGTTGGAGTACCAGAAAGTTCACGGTTACCTGAAACGTAAACAAGCCTTGATGCCCACCAAATAATTTGTGATGTGTTTTGTTCAACAAAGTATAAAGCAGCCAACCACAAAAATGCTCATGTTTTGTGCTACACATGGTGTGGAAATAAGCCAATAGATCAACTGCTGCCTTGGTTGGCTTTCCTTCACTCGGCAGTATTAGATGTTCTCACAGCAAAACCTTAATTCTAACTTTTTGGGCCACCTAGCAGACAGTCCAATCCCTTGCTTCGATGACAAAGCTAAAAATATGTACTCAATTAAGTTAAACTTACAATACTAATAATAATAAAAACAAGAACAATGGAGCAAATATGACAACATGACTCAATGTTATTATCATATTTGTTTGTTAATGAGGTTGGTAATGGTAAAGTAATAGATTTGAAAGGAGTTTTCAACCAACTCACCACTAATAATACTTAACTAATTTTGGCACAAATAAGGAATTTTGTCAAATGGAGGTTGATTGCCACGCTACCCTGTTAAGTCCCTAATTATCTAATAAGTCCATAGTAATACATTCGAATAGCCGAACCGAACCATTAAACCGGCGATAACTGGGTCGAGTTAAAACCGTTGGCGCCACGCCCCCGACCCGCCCCGCCGCCGCCACCGCTGCCGCCGGCGGGCCGGGGCCCGTGTTGGCGACGATGTCGGAGGAAATGCTGATGCACTTCTCCTCCAACTCCAACAGCTCCGATCCGTCGCTCCCCACCAAGCTGGCCAAGCTCGAGGCCCGCATGGCCGGCAGGGGCTCCTCCTCCGCCACCCCCGCCTGGCCGCCTTTCACTGCTCCTTCGGCGGTCACCGCCGACGCTCGACGGTGCCGAAGCCGTCCGGTCCCTCCGACGAGCTGCTGGCCGAGCCTGCTTTTCTGAGCGACTCCGACGATGACGTAATTTCGTCTCTCGGCAATTAGGGTTTTTCCGGCAACGCCTTTGGGGCGAAAATGCTTCGATTTTGATTTGGTTTTGTCTCTGTGTAGATGTAAATTGGCAATGATTGTTTTGGTTTATGCATAGAAATATGGCAGCTTGCTCTTTCATGTGCATTTTATAGGAGGTGAATTAAGCGACCCACGTCGTTAGAACTTTGAATTTGGACTGAAATTTACCGCATTTTTTTCTGTAGTTGTTAGGATTGTGTGGGCGATGCTACTCAACATAAAACCTTTTTACTTTGTTTTTGATGAGTTACCATGTTCTATGTTAAGAGCTTGAGCTGCTTCTTTTTTAATATATAATTTTTGTTTGATAAATGTAACTATATCATGATGCATTTCGTATTGCCTTTTCTTACTTTTTTTTCTTTGTTGATTATGTTTAGGTTGGTGATGAATACTTGATACAAGCAAACGTTCATAAGAGGCCAAGACTACAGGATGAAGAGCATGGACTTAGAGCACTTTCGGAGTTATTTATTTATTTATTTATTTTCTTTCATTTAAAGAATGTATAGGTAATAAATGAATCATGTTTTAGTTCAGAATTAAATATGATAGTGTTAGCAACCATATGAGGGAAATATGTTCACAGTATGTTTCTCATAAAACCATCACAATAGAACCTACCATGAAACGTCAAAGGTGATGCATTGGGATGGGCAAGCTGTGTAAAATATTTATCATCTTTTTTTTCATGGATTTTTATCAAAATTTTGATAGCCACCAAAAGACTCACATTTGATCACCTGAAATTGTGTGAATGTTTTTCTAAATGATCTTCATTTATGATATCTTCTAACCGAACCAGGCAATTGGTGATCGCCAGACAAAGACTGCAGAAACACTAGATAAGAAAACTGCTTTAGATGAGGCAAATAAGAGAAAGCAAGGTCTTGGAAGGGGTCGTCCTGCGTCTGGGGGTGGCCGTGTTTCCAAGTCTAATGAGCTTTCTCATGCAATTGTTACTTCAACTGTGCAAATACCTAATGGAGCACCAGATTTATTTTCTAAGGCGGATAGTTATCTTTCCTTTGTTTATTACATTCCAAGAAAATATTCTTCCCTGTGAAACTGTCTGTATACCAATGATTAGCACTTTCATCTTCTTTCCACACATTTGAAAAGTATGGTGGAGAAGGATTAATTTAACCTTTTGTTCTCTATTCTTTCATTACATTGCTTCTATTTTCTCTTCATTTTGAACCATCAATATGCTGTGTTGTCACTTAAGGCAATATGCGTTGTTTATAGAAAACTCAGCAGGCAACCATGATTCCATCTTGGAGAAACATGATCCATGTATCCTAAATAATTTCTTTAGGAACTCGTGGTTGTTGACAATGATGATTTTCAGTGTTTGTAACGACCAATATTCTTCCATTTTGAATTTTTGTAAATTCTATTGTTGATTTTATTTGGGGATGAACCATTTATCTGCAATATTCTTTAAAATAAAAATAAAAAAAGGTCGGTGTGAGGTGACTGTTCAGCATGTTGCAGTTCAGTAATGAACTGAAATTCAAATCCGTTGTTTTACTGATCCATTTTTTTAATGTAATGTGAGGCTAGATTAATTTCTGTTAATACTTATGACTGTGTAGTTCTGAATTGCACAAAATTTAAATACTGATTTAGTATATTATTCGAATGTAACATGGAACTCTGTTCTTGGATCTGTTTTCTGTATCTATTAGGAGGATATAGCATCATTATATGGAAGAGTATCATGTTTAGAATATGAACTTGGCAAAGCACAAAAAGAAGCTGGTGAATACCAAAAAGCTTGCCAGCAATTAGAAAAGGTAAAATTTTTGTACCAATGCATCATCCTTTGTATTTGCTTATGCATCTCTCATGTATGTAGGAATTGAAGGACTTTAAGGAGCAGGAACTGCAGATGAAGCCAAAGGTTTGTTTAACCTTTACAAAGCATCTATTGCTGTTAAAAATATGTTCCGCCGACTGCCAAAGTAGACTTCCTTTAAGATTTACTTAGGACGACCTTGTTTGATAGATTATTTATGTACTCTCTGATGCAGCGGACGAAAATATTATCTGATTTGATGTTATCTGTCTCTAAGGCAGAGAGACAGGAGACAAGGTTGAGGGTGAGGCATGACTCCTTAAGACTTGGCAATGTGGGTGTGATAAGGTATTTTCTGATGACTTCTATTTTTGTTGTTTATTCTACTAAGGCTACAATGTTGTGACTGAAGAAAAATGAGCATATGATCCTGACTGTATGCTTGTAGATTGAAATTGTTTCTTTTGCTCTTTGGTGTATTAATAAGCCTCCAATTAGTCGTATGACTCAATTAATACCCTTATTTTTGAATTGTTGTATGTAACTTTTGTGTTCTGTCGTCCTTTTTTTTTGTCCTTAGATCAGCTGTAGAGTTCAGGGTTTGTCATCATTGAAGTCAATGCCTTCAAATTCAAGTATATTTTCTCGTATTTATGCTAATCAAATACTTCAATATATTACTTGCAATGTTTGTTAAAGATTATTAGTTGCAATGATTGTTAAAGATTATTAGTTGCAATGATTGTTAAAGCTGATCAGTTGTAATGATTGGTAAAGCTTGTCTCTTGTATCTTATTCAGAGCTGGGACAATTATATCTGAAACATGGGAGGATGGCCAAGCACTGAAAGACATCAATATCCAACTTGTACGTGTTCATAGCTGCAGGATATTGAATTTCATGTTAACGTACAAATTTTAATTGGTTCACGTGAATGTTGATGCTGACATTGCTGTTTCTTATCTAGAAACAATTGTTGGAAACGAAGGATGCTGCTGATAGACATAGAAAAACATGGAAGAAACAACAAAATGGTCAGTTCTTATCTGTAGTTTGGTTGTTGTTGGTTATTTGAATGAAAAACAATCAGTTACTTTACTATTTACTGCTACATCTGCGACAATTATATCTTGAATTGGCCAAAGTCTATTTTTTCTTCATAATTGTTTGCATGTAATTTGTAAGCCATGCCAAATGAATTGTATGAATATAGCATCTTTTTGCTGTGATTCTTTCCTTAGCTTCAAAATCTTCTGCTTGTATTCTACAGATAAGAGTGATCATGAAAATGATGTACTTGAAAAAGACTTTCTCATTCAAGAGGAGATATGCAAAACACGCTTAGCTAGTCTTAAACGAGTGTGATTGTTGCTAGCTTCTTCTCCTTGCAAATACACACTTGTATTGGTTTTCCTTTTTTAATCTAGATTTTTTTCAGGAAGAAGAAACTTTGATACGAGAAAGGGATCGTATAGAGCTTGAGAAAGGGAGGCTAATACGTGAAATGAAGCACATCTGTGATGAGGATGGATCTCGATTTAATAATTTTCCCATATTGAATCGGAGGTATGCCCTACTTAATCTTCTTGGTAAGGGAGGATTCAGTGAGGTTTACAAGGTAAATAGATTTTGTTTATTTATTTATTTATTTTCTGTTTTTTATTTTATTTTGTTTTATTGTATTTTATTTTTTGCTATGTCTTTTCCGTTACAATGAATGGATGTGTACATCTGAATATCTAACATTCCATTGTGTACCGGATTTTCTTCCTTTGCTGAGAATTAAGATCTTTAGGAGGTCCTAAGTTGTGTAGCTTTTAGTCAAGTGCAAGTGATGATTATTTATATGCTTGCATATTAGTGCATCTTTTCTTCTGAAATGAATTGTAGACTATGGCTACAATTAGTAGTCATTCTTGTAAACATTCTTCTATATTTTGCGCAGCTACTTTGCTCAGGAATATTAAGGAAGATCTCAATGTCATTTTCTGCCCTGTTATTCTTGTTGTGGAGAAATAAATAAATAAATTGTAGATTAGTTATATATGATGAAAGACTTCTTATGTGGATTTAAATAGTGTATAGTTGGTATACTTAAAGGTCTAGTACCTCTTCAGCGTTGCTCTGATGAGTTCCCAGAGAAATGTTTCCATGACTATGTGTCACATGTTTAAAATTTAGGAAAATATTTGATAACTTATAACATCTTACTATGGTTTACCTCAATGCAAATTTAGGAAAATAATTGGTGATTGACCTGCAAGCAACCTGTGGGACCATCAGTTTGGTCCAGCCAGAAGACTGACAAAAGAGCAAGTGTTCTTGTCCGTATGCTTTAACTCTGTTATTTGCCATTTGAAGTTTGAATCGATTTTGAAGCAGGCTTTTGACTTCCTGGAGTATAGATATGTTGCATGTAAGCTTCACGGATTGAATGTGCATTGGAGTGAGGAAAAGAAGCAGAGTTACATATGTCACGCTATTCGTGAGTACAATATCCATAAAAGTTTGGTTCACAGCATATAGTGAGACTCTGGGATACGTTTGAGATCGATCACAATACTTTCTGCACTGTTTTGGAGTATTGCAGTGGTATGATAATGTTGTCCATTATTTCTGGGTATGAATACTGAATCTTGATTGAATATTTGAAGTATGAAATAAGATATTTGTATTTTCCTATTTTGTATTCAGGAAAGGATTTGGATGCTGTTCTCAAGGCGACTCCAGTGCTTCCTGAGAGGGAAGCAAGGATTATAATTGTTCAAATTTTTCAAGGTCTTGTGTACTTGAATGAGAGATCTCAGAAGATTATTCATTATGATTTGAAACCTGGGAATGTGCTCTTCGATGAGATGGGTGTGGCTAAAGTGACTGATTTTGGCCTCAGCAAGATCGTAGAAGATGATGTTGGGTCACAGGGCATGGAACTTACATCTCAAGGAGCTGGGACATACTGGTTAGTGCAGCTCATTCTGTTCTGATCCTGTGTTGTCTTTTACTCTTGTAATGTGACTTCATGATTCCTTGCTTTTTCGTGTGTTCTGTCAGGTACTTTCCTCCAGCGTGCTTTGAGCTGAGCAAGACACCCCTCATCTCGTCAAAGGTCTAAGGATATATCCTGGAAACTAAATTAGGAGTTGTATAGAAATTTGATCCTCTTAAATATATTAGAAAGCCGTTTTTGGGGTGCAAATATGTTTATGGTGTAAGATCTTTTTGCATTTGTTCCTTCTAACTTAGGCAGTGTGTGGTGAAGGTTGATGTTTGGTCTGCTGGCATTCTTTTGTACCAAATTCTCTTTGGTAAACACCCTTTTGGGCATGACCAGACCCAAGAGAGAATACTTCGTGAGGACACCATAATCAAAGCTCGTCGGATAGATTTTCCCTCTAGACCTGCTGTATCAAACGAGGCCAAGGTATGGTTTTTCCCTTCGCACTTCTATAGCTCATTTATGTAAATTTAGTTTGTTTTCCTCTAATGAGAAGGTGAGAGGCCAATTAGGTAGCCCTAATGGGTTATATTTTCTATGAAATGCAGGATCTGATTTACCGGTGTTTGACATACAACCAAGCAGATAGACCTGATGTTCTCACTATAGCTCGAGGCCCCTTTCTGTCATACACAAAACAGTAAGAATTATCATTTCAATGTTAAAGCTATCAACGGGACAGCTTTATTTGAAAGGGGAAAGGTATGGTAACTTGGTAAAATTCTGTATATGTTGTAAAAAATATATTTTTGGCCCTCCGTTAACCTTGTCTGTTGTGGCAAGACAAAAGTGTTTTTGCCGTCTAGCATCTTCTCCAAGGTTATCCCCTTTTCTTGTAATTTAGTGTTTTTTTGTTAAAGAAAAAACCTACGGCATGATTTCTCATTTAAAATCATTAAATGTATCACTCGACATGTATCCTTCTTGTAATTTTTTGAGAATTGAACTGTTCGATGTTCTTGAAAAGAACAAGTGCAGAAAGGAAATTTGATTGAAGAAGTATCTTGTCAAAAAATATGGTATACTGAAATGCATTTTTTCTCTTTAATACACAGTGTTCATTATTTTTATGGCCCTCATTAGATGCAAGTATGCGAAAATATGTAGCTGCTACAACTGACTGTATGATTGTATTGGGCATATGATATTTCCAAAGTACTGTCTGAAATGAATTTTTGTAACTCTTAATGAAGTCGATTAACTTGGGCTAGAGGTAGGTGCTTCCTTGTGCACGCAGTCATGCATTCCCCGGCAGCCCGGCAGGTTCGAGTTTGGGAAGGGCATGCTACCCATTTAACCTATTAACTTTGATTCAAAGTTCAAATTTATGAATAAAACAAAAAAATAGATTTCAAATATTCATATTAAATATTTTAATAAAATAAATAAATTGAAATAACAAATGGTTAAACTTTATCAATATAAAATTTTAATTATGTATTTATAAATAAAATTAGCATCTACTTAAAGAGTGATGATTCTTACATCCACCATTTTAATAGAGGCTAGGGTATTACATAAAAGTGAACGCAATTAATCCTTTTCAAAAACCACAAAATGCCCTCCCTAAATTCAACGACTTGTATTCTCATTTTGCTTCATGAAAATGCTAAATTGAGATGTATTACATTTAAAAATCTTATTTTGGTTAAAGAGATTGTATATAAATATAAATACAAATGAAGTGCGATCTAACTAGATTTTAACTCAAATCGACTTGAACATGAATAATTTTTACAAGAAAACAAACATCTAGTTAATTGGACTCTTTTTATGAGCAAGATATTCATAATGATATATGTGATCATGAATTTGTTAGGTTTAATAAGCTCTAAAAAATGACTTGGAATAAGTATCGTGTGCCTCCCTTAACTTAAATAATAAAAAATTTTATCTGTTTATATACAAGTCATCGGTTATCTCTAAAATATGAAATAAAACTCAATAAAATCCATAGATTCCTTACTCATAATAATAACAAAAATACGGACCCTAGATTTCTGACCACTACGATCTACGTACGGTTTGCTGATGTTCTGAACTGGAAGAGCTTCTCCCTTGTGATTGCCGCCCCGGATATCCCCTTACTGAAAAGAATTCTCCACAGCATAAGCTCGGAGGAGTTCAAGAGGCTAGGCTGCACAAGAACTTGTTGAAGGTTAGGAAGCGCTTCCTCTGGCATCTCGTTCCGAAAAATTTTGACGCTTTTTACATGGTTATGCATGAATCATGGCTTAGGCGGTCCGCTATCATGCAAGTTATCATCGGCATTTGTTTCTGAAACTAAACAACATCAGATTTCGCATTGTGATCCATCCGTAGTTCAATCAGTTGGGAAGGAATATTTTTATGACTATGAAAAGAAGCTTCTATTGCAAATTTTTTAGAACCGCTAGCACGGA
Source organism: Piper longum (assembly GCA_032619315.1). Lineage (NCBI taxonomy): Eukaryota > Viridiplantae > Streptophyta > Magnoliopsida > Piperales > Piperaceae > Piper > Piper longum. The sequence continues at coordinate 812 of JAVDBV010003635.1, read as the reverse complement.
CGTTCATAACTTTCAATTATAAGCATTGCCTAGGATGACTGATCGGAGGGGAAATGAGTTTATTATGATCGTCTCCTACATTTTCATCATTCTTATTATTATTATTATTATTATTATTATTGTTATTAATATTAATGTAGGACTACAATACAATACAGTTCCTCTGTGACAAAACAGTTGTCGATCCCACAACCATCAGGTCCATTATTTCACTGCCCCTCCTGTGTCTTTTACAAAATCCGTTCACCTAGCGAGGGAAGTCGCCGGAAAAAGTTAAGTACCGGTGGCGGCATTCGGTCGCGGAACATTGGGTGGCGGAAGTAGTAGAACCCGGCTGCAACAGCGGCCATTTTGGCCGGGACGACATACAAGAACAAGGCGACGAGGAGGCACATCCCCACAAATATAAAGGTGGCCCGCGGGTCCTGCCAAGTCACTAGGGCCTGCACCCGTTCCCCTTGGGTGGCTAAGTCCCCTAGCACCGTCTCCACCTTGGCCCCTATCGCTCGGAGCCTGTCGTACCTCGCACGCGCGATCTCCGCCGGCCGCGAGCTCGGCACCGTGTCAAACTCCTCGTCCAGCTCCTCCCGGTCCAGGGTCTCCACCTGGGAGAGCCTGGTGCACAACTGCGTCGAGGGGCCACGCGTGCGGCCCCGATAGTTCCACACACAGACGGCGAAGGCGTAGATGGCAAGAGTGGGGACCATGAGATCGGGATGCCAAGCGAGGAGGACTAGCAGGGCGTGGAGCATGAGAGTGGCCGTGGGGTTCTTCCAGCAGCGAATGTCTTCGAGCCACCTCAGCAATCGGAT
>JAVDBV010003634.1:0-13362 GCA_032619315.1 Piper longum | reverse complement strand
GAATACTAGAAGGGAGAAGAGTAAGCAAGTTTGGTCTGAATAGCCGAAGTGACGAAGCCATTAAAGTTGGTACCGGCAGCGCTGGTGTAAGCCCCCATCTTGGGGAACACCAACCAGTCGTTCATCTCCAACTCCGGCAGCTCGCAACCCTTCAAAACCGTGTCCAATGCATCACAAGTAGGACCAAACACCGTAGATTTATGCGTCTTGATCCCGCCCTCACATCTCGGGTTGCTCTTGTTGGACTGGCACGCCATGGGGACGGCATTCACGACGGCATGGTCGAGAATGATGCAGTTGAAAGAGCCATACACGCCATCGTTGATCCAATACTCCCTCACTTCTCCCCTCACCCTCTTCCCTATGATGTTGGCCGCCATTGTAAAAGGCGTCTCGGCGAAGTACCGACCTGGCTCCGCCATCAGAGTGAGCCCGCCGTTCTCGTGGGGATCAGGGAAGAACTCGTCCAACCCGGCCCTGATGGCTGCAGCGGCATCCTCGAACCGAGACGATGTAAAGCCGCCTCCTACGTTGAGCACGGTCATGGGCGCCATGCCCAGCCGACCTGCCAAGTCGAATACCCCACGCGCGGCGGAGATAGCCCCGCGGTAGGCGTCGGGGCGGGTGGCGGCACTGCCTACGTGGAAGGAGACGCCGACCACATTGAGGTCGGAGGCAATGGCGGCCTCGAGGAGGGGACGGAATTCCTCCGGCAAGGCGCCGAACTTGGGGCCGAGAGGGCATTGGGCGGCACTGTCCACGGGCGGGTGGATGCGGATCATGGCGGCAGTGTTGGGGTGGTGCGTCTTGAGCTTGGAGATCTCGTCTATGGAGTCGAAGGTGGTGAGGTTCACCTCCACCTCGGCGGCGTACTTGACGTGTCTCTCGCCCTTGCATGGGTTGGCGTAGATGATGTCGCCCGCCGAAACACCGAGATCGAGAACTGCCTCGATCTCGGCACGGCTCGCGCAGTCGAATCCGGTGCCGAGAGCAGCAAGTGTAGCAAGAAGAGTGCGGTCGGGGTTACACTTGATGGCATAAAAGGGGCGGATGATGGGCAGGTTCTCGTTCCACCGTCTCCACTGCCTCACAACCGCACCAATGTCGAACACAAAGAAGGGATCCTTGGGCGAGTTCTGATCATCGTCGGAAACGACTATGTTCTGTATGAGGTTCATTACCCCACTCTCGGAATCCTTGCCAATGCTGACCACTTTCTTGCCCATCACCTCCGGCCTTCTCAAGGCCTTCAAAAGGTGGTCCTCGGCTCGGTTAGAACGACCACTGGCAATTTGTTCGGTGGGTGCCATGATCAATAATATCAAGGGGAAGGGTGAAAGCAAAGGATATATGATGGGAGAAGATAATAGCTTGTTCTGATGGCTATATTTTAGACGAGCTCAAACGGGTTCATATAGGTTTTAATTGATCACAACATTGGTCATAATCGCCGTCTTTACCTTTGGCGAAAAATTTCCCGGCCAGGTGTTCGATCGTCTTAATCGGTTTTGAACACTGACGGCGGCATTTTACTGTCGACGTTAAACGACGACAAACTTGACGAATGCTCGTGCAATTTCATGGAAGGTGTACGTCGGGGATGTGAGTGAACTTAATAAGTGGTGCAGTTGTTGATGGATTTATTTTATCCTAATCCTCAATACCGGCTTGCCAAAGGGTGGAGCTTGTAGCCTGGTATGCACGGCGGCGAAATTAGAGGCTTCACGTGGTCAATATATGAATGTATCGCCAAAGGCAGAGACAGAGCGGAAACGTCAAAGACCATCCTGCTTGTCGAGATAATTGCTCGCAGCCACTTAATAGAAATAGAATATAATAAGAAGTAAAAACACTTTTTATGATCTAATTGGTGAACTCGTTAAGTTGAACCATATGGTGTTAAAGTAGTGGTAGGAGAAAATTCACAAGATAGATGCGAAAGTATTGTGGTTCGGGTCATATATAAACGACAGATTTGGGCACGTACACTGGTGACTCGCATCACTCAACAACGTGTGATACGCCAATTAATGCATTAATTTGTCATGATGATCAGGATACAACTTGGTCTAGTCCAGATAGTGCACTCAAATTTTGTAGTTTCTCCTTTGCTCGTCAATCTCCTAGCTATGGCGTGAACAAAGGCCTTGCTAATTATTATTTGTTATATATGAAAGTTCTTAATCAGATTCTTATTAGAACGTATATCCTGCAAAATAATAATGGGTAATAATTTATAATGTATATATATATATATATATAAATGAATCGTCAACTATTTTTCAACATTTTTATCATTGCCAGAAAAAATAATCATTTCATTTACACCATTATTTCTAATAATATACCATTGTTTACGTTCTTCTAATGTTTAAAAAGGATGAAAGGCTACGTTCGACAGCAATTTTGGCTTATCACTTGGACGTAGGAAAATTCCCAACTTGCATACATTGGCATTTACTTCTTCAACAATATCATTTGAAATAATTAACGATAATATACTTCACTCCTTGATTATGCTTCATAGAGTACAATTAGCATGGGAGCGGGTTGCTAGAGGCAGACATATTCCGTCCTGCAATACTATTTAATCTGGACCATCTCTATGTTTAGACGGTCCAAATTAAAGGACCCTATCCCCATTGCCCCCTTCATCCAACCCGTCTGCACGCCTCCATTTTCATAACCAGCCTTGCGTACATGCTTGAAAATCTTCGCCCCTCACAATTCCATTCTCCATTCTTGCTTTGCTTGAGCAAAACAACAGGGAAGAACAATCAGATCTTTATATTCTCCTAAAAATAAGACCTCTTCAGTCTGTGCTTGCTTGAAAAAAACAGGGAAGAAGAATCAGATCTCCCATTCAATAAACTTTCCTTCCCTGAAAAAACACTCAAAACCATGATCAGAGTGGCCATAAACCAAAACAAACAGCCATCTTTTTTTTTGGGTGAGAAATCTCTTTTGTGATATGGATATATGATATATCATATATATTAACAGAGGAGGAGATAGAAGAGATTAACTAACCAAGCAGTAAGCAGTGGGCAACAACAGAAATGGCAGAATCATGAATTCATGAATTGATCGATCAGTCATCATCAATCAGAGGGGGATGAGGGATTTCCAAGAGGACTCAATCCGGAGGAGGTGGAGCTTCTCCATGAAGGGCTCCAAGACCTGCGCCGTCTCCACGGGGGCGAAGGCCATGCAGATACTCAACTCCTGCACCGCCTCCCCGAACCGGGCGCTGTGCAAGAGCAGCATCCCATGGTCCATCCTCAACGCCCAGTCCTGCAGCTGCACCACCAGACGCCTCTCCGACACCATCACCGCCAGACCCAGCTCCTCCGGCCGCACCAGCCTCGCCACCGGTGGAGGCGGACCAGCTTCGACAGCACGATCCTGACCATGTCTCGGCTGGAGACCACCTCCAGCCGCCGGACAAGGTCGTCAGGGGTGGGGGTCCCAGGTCTGTGGCCAGGCCAGACAGGTTTCGACAACGCCACTGCCGGCGGCTTCGATGCCGAGGCTGTTGGAGATCTCGATTAACATGGCAGCGTTCATGTCTGCACTGCCGCTGCCGCCGGCCAGGGCCGTGCGGAGGTAGAGCCCCGTTATGAATGGACATTTAATCTGGGTTGTCCGGCATGAACGGACGGGCTACATTAAAGTTTGGGACAGGAATGCCTTCCTGCCTTTGGCAGAGAAAAACGTTACCCAATTAGTACTTCAGTCACATTTACAAACGGATACAGTATAACCTATCCTATAATTACAGGCAACAAAAGAATATGTTACTGTACAGCCAAAGTTCTCACCACCACCCCCAAACCCCACTATTGTACGGCCTATTCATTTTCTTCATTTTTTTTTTAAATATGCGTTCACATTTTTATGAGCATGATAACAAAGTACACTCCTTTAGGCGCCAGTCTACTAGTACATTGTTTCATATAGTCAACTCTTCTGAAGCGTCCTTCACGCTTAAGGATAAGCATGTAAAGGAAACTTCAGCTACAGCTTTCCAATGAAAAATCGTTACAGTTAAACTCTGGAGCTTCTGGACTGAACATAACAATATCATAGCTCGATACTTGGTTGCTTTAGTTCGGGAAAAAACATCCCAAATTCTTTCACCCGTGTAGCATTTTTTATAATTAGACAGATAAAAAATAAATGTTACAGGTGCAAATTTAAAAACTCAAACAGCACGTTTAACATACAGCTTCACAAAAATAAATCATTGACTGTATGACACGACTGGTGTTAGTTACAGCATTAAATACAAGACAAGAAAGGAAAATACAACAAATTTGAGGCAAGTGTCTCTAGCACTTTTCCTGAAAGGAGCGCAAACACTTGTATGCCCAACAATCAGTTGATAAGGTTTGCTCGCCAAGAAGTAGATGATTCAGCATTTATCTTTCGTTCACTGGCCCTATTTTAGATTCTACAATTCTCACAGTTCTCTATCAGTAGTATAATGATCTCGGCAATAAAAAATTGTCCTTCACAGCTAAGTTATTATCTTAAATAGAGATCAGTGAACTCATGCTTTTTTAGCTCCACATCACAAATAACCCAAAAAAAAAATTAAACGTTCACACAATGTTAGGAAATAAATTGTATACCTTACTGGCAGCAAACTTATGATGCCCTGCGAAGCTCAGCTAGTATATCCCTCCACATAGCTGTGACATAACAGAAATAAAAATGAAGCGAAAAGGTTCTGAAAGATGCCTTTAATGGATGAAATTATAAGTTCCTAATAAAACAAGGTGACTCAGGCCACTTCTCAAATATATACCTGCACCCTTTTAACGTTCATCTCTGACTGCTTTTTCCATTGTCTCTAACAAATCAAGCTCCTCAAGCAGGGTACCGGGACCATCAGGAGCACTACAGGGAAAAATAATAGATATCAAGGGTGATCAAAATCTCAAAATAGGATTGAATCCTCATCGAGATTCGGTATATCATCTCAAGATGAACCTTCTATCATAGTTGACTATGCTTGCTTATTTGACCCAGGTATAACACATGAAGGGACGATAGGCAACAACAAAATAGACAAGGACAATTTGATACAATAATATGACTCAATTACATAAAGAGGAACTTGATAACTTGTAGTTAGAACATCATGGTGCATAGTCGTGAATTTCCACTACAAAGTCTCAACTTGTGAGCATCAACTCTATACGAGTATCTAAAGATCTATTTATAGACCTTGAACACTTCCACACTCTTTTACATTATTTGACCCTAGCTCCTTCTACACTCTTCCTATTAAAGACATTTCTTGAACCTTCTAGCCATGAAAGATCAAGAGTCTCCTACACAGTTAAGTACAAGATCATTCTAAAATACATATGAAGTTTTACTTGTCTAAAATTGAGACAACTCTTAGTTAAATCCAATATCAAATTAAACTTACTTTTCAATAATAATCATTTCTCAGAGTCAAGTCATCATTGACCATTTATGTTACCACAAGTTCACATAGTTGATATCACAATTATCTTCAAATTATTTTCAAAAAATCAATATGAAAAACTTTAATTTTTTTTAAAAAAAGGACTACTGTATTGCAAAAGGAACTCAAAGACAAATAAAAAAGTGAAAGAAAAATATCAATAACAAGACCAGGTTACAAACAATCTAACGCTAACCTGTCCAACAGCACATCATAAGTACATTTCGCTTGGTATCCTCCCCATTTACCATGAGAAAATCTCATAGCATCAGCCAAGACTATTTTTTTTTGTTAACATAAATAGGTGCCTGCAGTCAGCAATATTCATGCCCAAAATATATGAGAAAGTTAGGGGGGAAAGAGGCATCCTCACATGCAATCATTTATACAAAACAAGACTTGCATAAATCATTGTTTATCTGACTGGAGAGTAAATTCATTTCTAATAATCTTTCAAAATCCCTATAATTAAAGCGTTTTAGATTGGTTATTTTCATTTTTACAAGTAACAACAATACCATAATAATATGGCAGTTTGTTGCCATGGAATTGAACACAAAATCCTATCTAGAAGACAACTTTATAAAAAAACAGCAAATAGCATATATTAAAACAACTAAGGTTCATTTAAACCTCACTGTCATCATCATTCACCTAATTACAAATGAAAGCTCGGTCATACACATTCAATAATTTAAAGAAAGAGAATTTTTATGCGAGTCCCCATAGTCCAACCTAACACATCATTCCTCAAAAGCAAGATATACAAAACCATGACTGAACTTCAACGCATGGCCGTCTATCTCATGCCCAACCACATTAAGTAAATCATAGAAAAAAAACACTGATTTTCCCTAACTGAAACATGAACAATCTGGGTGAAGTCATCAAAACCCAGGCGTGTAACCCAACAAACACAAAGAAAATGACAAACCACAAGCAAGCTATATTCATTGAGGATCTACCTTAAGCCTTGTTGCCAAGTTTATGGCATCAGATGGTCGTGCATCCAAGTCAATAATTGGCATTTCACCTGGCTGCATAATATGAACTAGTCATCAAGTCAAGATGTTTTCAGTAAAAAAGTCACAGTTGGTGGTACATGAAATCTGGGATGAAATTAAAACAAACACAGATTAATGTGATGCTTGCGGGCACCAGAGTATAATCCTTACAAATATTTTCACATATTGAAAAGATATGAGTTGTGCACGACGCATGCCATCTATCCACAATAGCTAACACTATATACAAAAAATTACAAACAGTAGCAAGGAAAACAAAGGATAGAAACAGCACCTTGCCAAGGTAAATACATGCATAATAAGTATTAACCTCTCTTTCAGTGATGCGCACCATCTTTAACTATGAATAGAAAATGGAATGATTGGATTAGACTTGCCGGCTGCAGCTTGCTCTCATGTATCAAGCCTAAAATCTGGTAAGAGGAATAGATACCTACTTCATTACCAATAAATTGAACAAGATATTTGGCAAATTGAAACTCATTCGGGCACTCCCGGTTGGATAACATTAACAAAACTCAAAAAATGAACACCTAATAAATGCTAGAAGAAAGTATTAGACATCGAGATACCATTTTATCATCCATAGAAACTGTCTCAACAAGTTTCTCAATTGCCGATTCCCCTGCATAAGATTAAATAATCAATTTGATGTGAAAAGTACGGATTAATTGACATGAAACTTGACGGAGAATAGTAATCCTCATGGCTTCTACTTATCCACAATAATAGGTAGCAATAGATCTTCACCGCAGGAAACTTTAAGGAATAGAATCGGGTTCTTAAAATGCCAAAGAAACTCATCACTCATGAAGCTAACATTGACCTTAGCTAGGGTGGGCAAATAGATTGATCCCGCAGAGAAGTGTAGCTTTTCCTCTGCGGCAAAGTTTTGCCGGCGCAAATGGCAGTGCCTTATAATATCTGCATTAATTCAATTGCACCATTATTTTTCTAACCACAAAAACAATCTATCAACGTATCCTATTTAAAGAATCAGAAAAAATCCCAGCAGGATGGGGCTTATGATTCCATTTTTTGAATAACTTGAAACTAATCCAGCCCGAAAGCATGCCAATTGCATCAAGCATAAGAAGTAGTACTATAAGAACTAGTTTTCAAAAAATACAAGTAAATTTCACAGAAATGCATCGAAATTGAATAATAGAGAGCATTATATTTATAAAGAATGCAAAGAAGAACAATAGCATCTAATGAATAAAGGGGTAACAAATCAAATCCTCACAAAAGTAACAAGTGCAAGAATCCCATCCTAGTACATACATGTCAAGCTAAATTTTCAGAATATGCTAGTGTATTTTCGTGAATTAAACTTCTTCTCTTTTCCATCCATCTGATCCCAGATAATTGAGTTCGGCATTGCAAATTCCTTCCCTCCACTTATCCTAACCATATGTGTCCACCCATGCCATAAAGCAAGATTCACTAAAAGAGAGAGAGAGAGATCGGGAAGCGGAGGCTACCATCGACGAGGACGGCCTCGACGAAATCCCCGACGCCGCCACCGGCATTCCCCGGCCACCGAGCGGAACGGCCGTCGAGAGACGCGGCGCATGAGACCCGAGAACCGCTGCGCCGAGGGGCAGGCGAAGGCCGGAGGGGACGGAATCTGACGCCGGCGGAGAAGCGGGTTGGAGGAGTAGGAGGGAGCGGGGAAACGGCAGAGATGGACGGAGGCCATTAACAATCGGAAGAAGAAAGGATGGCTGCCGAGATTTTCATGGGATGGGGATGGGCGGGTGAAGAAGAAAGGATGGGATTGGAGTTTGGTGAAGATGAGTTGGTGGCCCCCACGCTGGTTCCCCTCCCCTCAAACAACGACTCCTCCGACCTCCCTCTCGGTCTCTTTTTTTGGGTGAAATTATGGTTTACATATTTGTACGTGACTTTCCAAAAATAATTGTAGATAATAATGTAATAAAAAACACTAAAAGCAAATGTTTATATTTTTTTTCTTGTTTTTGTATTTTTTAATGTGTTAGATGAATGTTTGTGTAAACACGCACCCTTTTTTTTTTCTTTAATTAGCTTCTCTTTTTATCTATATCTTGTGTGCTGAGAAGCAGTCTTGTTTTTTTTTATTCGTCATAAAAGGTTATTTTATTTGGTATTTATTATTATATATCAATTGAGTTATTCTTATTCTTGGAACAATTTCCTGTTCAAGAGTCCTAGAACTAAAACTTGAAGATGAATTAGTCACATTCAAAATTAACAAAATTACGTTCTAAACTTCTACTCACTTGATGAACATCATCAATGTTAATCTAGGTTTGATGCTTTTCAATTTAATTAAAATCACAAAAAAAAGTCACGCTGGCACCAACCATTAGATATTTTTAGGTCACTAAATACGAATCTAACCTCATAATAAAAATAAAAAATAAAATTATTAAGACTTGGATTGTACCGAGGGGATTAAGCCCTTTCCTTTTTAAGGTTTTGAGACTCAGTTATGCACATAAATTATGAGAATCGATTTAGGTCAGGAGAATTAGACTTTCCCACTGCGAAGTGCCATAGCAAGGATCGCGAAACTAACGCACGTCCAAATCGAAGTACATCGTTTCTTAAAACGACGGGAGGTCGGACGCCATGTATCAGTTAAAAAATCGACTCTGTCCTTGCTCGACGACTATGGCTTTCATTTCGCAGAAAATGAATCGCCAAAAGAATCCATTTTAAATTTCGACTAGTAAAAGCCCGTCTATATGCGAAGATTGGATATTATTATCAGCCAAATCAACCTGCGCAAAAGGGGGTTGACGTATGCAACCATTTACGGCCGCATGCATCTCATCATGCATTGTACAAGTGACAAGGAGCACCCGACAATGAGGCTGCACGATAAGGTTGGAAACCATCAGAAATAGCTTTATCCAACGAATTGCAAAGTTGAGATACGTATAACCTAAGATTCATGCAATTCATGTGCGACAAACACAGCAAATTCCAGTACGGTAGCAATACTAATATCTATCTATTGTAGCTGCTACCGCAGCTTAAACAAACCACATCATCACAATCATGTTTTGCCCTTACAAGCTCAAACACTGCATCCTATCTCGCATAAACATCTGTCCTGCGCCCATGGCCCCTGCGTCCAGGACTATCATATGGGGAATAAGGCGCCGATCTCGACCTAGAGCGATCCCTTCTTGACCTATATGGTGATTGCCGTGGGGAATAATCACGACCACCACGGTAAGGAGATCTGTGGTAGCTACCACCACCATAATCATCACGACCACGGAATCGTCCACGGTCAGAGCGATGGCCTGTTAAGATCAAGGTCAAAAACAAAAAATTAAGTAAACACAAAAATGGATATTGCAGAGGTTTATGCCACTTAAAAATATAAGAAAAAAGCCTCACTTGATTCACGAGAGCTTTTCAAGCCCAGGTAATTTCCAGGTGTCGGTGTGCGTGGTCGCCCCCTCCTTGACTGTAAAGCAATTAAACGTACCTTTAAATTCCAATTTCGACAATAATCTTGCACAAAGTATGAGATATGTGATATGAAGCTGAAAATTAACACTAATATGCTAAGTTTCAAAATAAACTAAAAAAAAAGAGACAACATAACTAAATAGTATTAACATTGTCAAAACAAAATAATGTGCATAATTGCAGGACACGAAAGGCAGGCATTAAACTATAGCACCATCAGATGCATGCCAGTTGTGTGGTACCATAGAAGCCCAGCTAGAGAGTTGAAGCTAGTAATGCCCGTTGATTAGTTGAGAGAGTTGAAGGTGATTGCTGAGGTTGTTATTTGGTTGCAAAGTTTGCTATTTGTTTAGTTGATGAGATACACATTTGAAAACCCGTTAGCTGGGTCATTCATCATGCGGTTGTGAGAATAAGTGGAGATGGAAGTGATGGATTGAAGAACTCATCAACTTGAATTTGCTGCCAAAAAAGCTGACGCATTTTTGTCTTCTGAACGTAGCCAAAAACCTTCAAATCAAAACTAAATAGCTAGACATCAATAAAAATGCCTTCATTTTTATTTGCATGGGATCTTTAACCAGGGTGGTTGAAAGCAATACCTTTTCAACAGTGATATATCGGCCTTCCACTATCGACTGATTGAGGTACTTGATGCAACGGTCAGCATCCTGGGCAGTATCCATGGTCACAAAAGCAAATCCCCTTGACATTCGGGTTCGAGGTTCAACCACCAAATGACAGCTAACCACCTAAAAATCAATGATACCTTCTAATTACTTTCATAGGAAAAGCAACAAGAATGAACGCATGAACAACACGAACATAAATTATTATGGGCGCACACGGCCGAGTAAGTTGAACGGCAAACAACCTTTCCCTCCCTTGAAAAATGATCTTCAAGATCCCTCTCATTTACCCTCATGGACAAGCCCGTGACATACAGCGTGTTACCATGGTTTACAGCGTCACTTCTAGCCAATACAATAACGGGAGCAGGGAGCAACAAAAACAGTTAGTATCTAAAACCAAACTGAAAAATACCCACAAACTAAATCAAAATGTAAATAAAAAAAATTCAAACCTGCCGCGGCCACCAAACCGTGACCTCGACGGGGAGCGGGAAAGAGATCTAGCCCCACCTCTGGACCTTGATCGCGAACGAGATCCGGATGCAGGTCGCTTTTTCTTGGGCGATGGTGAACGAGAGTACCTAACTCATTTGATCATGAAATTTTATTTTTTTTAAAAAAAAATCTAACCTCCCCTCCAATCTTCAACCATAAGCAACAAATAGACCAAGAACACCTTATTTCCAACATGTTTTACCCTATCCGCCTCTAAAAACAATAACGGGTGTAAATTTGGTGATAGATCTAAGCAGATCAGAAAGAGGGAAATAAGGTACCTATTACGCGGCGAATCAGCCTGCGAAAGAGGAGAATTGAAGAAAAATAGAAATCATGCAACACGAAATCAAGAAAATAAAAGAGACAGAAGACGAAAAAAATGTAGAGAGTGTTTACCATGGCCGCGGCGACAAGAGCAGCGAGTCTTCGGTGAGGATCGGCACACCGGGAAGAAGCAAGGGTTTGGTAATTAAGGTTGGCGAGCCTCGGCATCTGTGTTTCTAGTGCCTTTTATATTTATCCTCATAATATTAATAAATAAATAAGCGGCCAATGACGAGTTAAATAATGCGGCTAAAAATATTTTTAATGGTTGAAATTAATAATTTTCATAATTGCGGACAGTTATAAAAAATAGAGTTTGATCTTTATTATTGTATGTAACTATATATTGGATAATATATAATATAAATCACTAATAATTCAAATTATTAGAATTGTCTATAATTTCCTTTAAAAATATATCATTAACTAAGACCCTGGTTCGTTATGTGTTTTTACAAAATTTTGTACGCTTGTCTGAGTTTTTTTGTGGGCTCTCCCGGGCCTAAGACAAAGTGTACCAGAAATTGAACTACATATTGAATGTAAGATAAACCCACAAATGGTCGATCTGATACAAGTTTAAGACCAAATTCGCCTAGTTTAATTTATTTTTATTAATATTACTCTAACTTTCTCTAAATTTTATTTTAAAAATAAATATATCATAATTAGTCATAACTTTGTGTTAAAATACTATATTTTTCATTAAAATTTTATATTTATATTAGAATTTTTGTGAAGGCATACTCTTTTTAGGGATGCTAATTGAGCGAGCTAGCTCGATAGCATTTGTCATTCGGCTCGACTCGAAACTCGATTTTTAAATGTTCGAACTCGAACTCGACTCAAACTTAAATCCGAGCTTGAGCAAGGTAGTATTCGACTCGACTCAATTCGATTATAATCGAATTCGACTCGAAATCGACTTGTAACTCGACTCGAACTTGACTCAGTAAATTGTGGTGTTGTGGTGTGTAATATATTTTATGTGATTTTTTTTATTTTTTGGTATTTTTTTATAATTTATTATAAGTTAGTTATTATTTTTTCTTGATTTAAATACAAATCATCTTTTATTTACAATATTGCCACCCACCTATTTCTCTCTCCCCCCCCCCCCTCAACGTTTCTTATTCCTTGTACATCTGCCGCTTTCTTTCTCCATCACTAACACTGCCTCTTGCTATTGCACCACCGCGTATCGACGCTGTAGGTCACTGTCAAAATATCGCTGACCATTCTCCCTCCTATCCCGCCGTCCCCTAGCGTCAACAACCCGCAACATGGCAATAACGGCGGGGTGGGCTTTGGTCGTACGGCCACAGCCAGCCACGCCGCGGTTAGATCTGGCAACACGTCCACAGCCCACCCTGCCGCCACCGCCTCCCGCCGCCCACCGCTCGCAGCAGTCTCCCCTGCCCCGCCTCGGCCACCCCTGCCTCGCCTCGGCTGCCCTCACCCCGCCACGCTCCAATCTGGCCGTCGCCGACCTTGTCTAGCCACTCACCAACTAAATCCGACTGCGGGGTGGCCAGACATGGCTGGATCGGGCCGCACGAACGCTACCCACCCCACCCGGCCACCGGCCGGATTTGGCCACCTGCCCCGCCATCACCGCTGCCCGCCTCAGTTGCCCCCGTCTAGCCTCGGCAACCCCCACCCCGGCTAGGCCACCCCTGCCCGGCCATGCCTCGATCTGGCCGCCCCGGCCAAATTTGTTCGCGAGCGGCCTTGTCTAGCCATGGGCGACCTTGTCTGGCCGCCCACGAGCTAAATCAGGCCGCAGTGCTGGCAAACATAGCCAAATCGAGTGGCACAGACACTGCCTGCCCCGCCCACCCATGGCCAAATTTGGTTGCACGGCCGTCACCCACCCACCCTTGCACTACGTCCGGCCGCCCCACCTAGCCTTCCTGCCCGCCGCAGTCGCCCC